>PVIH01016395.1:0-45737 GCA_004025045.1 Sigmodon hispidus
AAAAAAAAAAAACATTAAGCTTACAGAATAAAGAAAGAATATTAAGGCCTCCAAAGGAAAAAGTACAACTAATAAATGCATAGAAACAATAAAAAGCCAAAGAATTCTAGACAGATGTTATAAGAACATAAAAAGACCATTGTTGCCAACCAAGACTGCTATACCAAGAAAAACTTACAATTATCACAAATAGAGTAAGCAAGGTATTTTATAACAAAACCAATTAAAAAAAAATCCACAAATCCAGCCCTACAGAAAGCACTCCAATTTAATCTCCAATTTAAGTAAGCAAGATACATCCACTAATCCACAAGCAATAAATAATTGCATAGAAGAAAACTCCAAAGAAGGGAAACACATACAGCACCACTCAAAATAACAGTAATTGATAATCACCGGTCATTAGTATCACTTGATGTTAATGGACACAATTTACCTATAAAAAGAAATAGGCTAATACAATGGACATGAAAACAAAATCTGTCCTTCTGCCTCTGTTGCTATCATTGTTCTAACAGGATTCAGGAGACAATAAATTGGGAACTGTGGTCCATGTGTAAAAATATTGCATTAATTGCTCTAAAATTATTTTGCCAATCAAACAAAATAATCCAACAATTTATAGTCACTAATGAATAGTTAAATCAAATCAGAACAGATTAATCATTCTGAAAATATAATCATCCATTTTCTTTTCTCCATAGGATATATGTAATAATTGATAGGGATGATCTGCATAATGAGAAATTTGAAAAGTATACAATGACCAATGAGCATTTTTTGATAAAAAAAAAATACACATCTCAACTTCAAAGACAGATAAAGCTTCAGAGTAAATGGTTGGGAAAATACTCTCTAATCTAATGGCCCTAAGAAACAAGCTTGAGTAGATATCCTAATGTCTAACAAAATAGTCTTCAAATTAAATCAATCAAAAGATATCAGAATGGATTTTAAATATTGACCTCAAGAAAAATCATCAAAATAAAGTCTCATTCCTAAATATGTATGCCTCCAATACATGGACACCCACATAAGTAAAAGAAACATTACTAAACCTTAAACCTCCCATCAAACCACACACATTAATAGTTGAAGACTACAATATTTCACTCTCAACAATAGATCTTCTACCAGACTAAAACTTAACAGAGAAATAAGGGATCTAAGAGATGCTATAACTCAAATGGACTTAAAAGATATATACAAAACTTTCCACCCAAATAAAAAAACTGTATGATTTTTGTCAACAACACTTGAAACTTTCTCTAAAACTGACCACATACATGGTCATAATGCAAACATGAATATATACAAAATTATTGAAAGAACCCCTTGTATTCTATCAGAGCACCATGAACTAAAGTCAGAGTTCAACAACAATACAAACCACAAGAAAGCCTACAAACTCATGGGAAATGAATATCTCTCCATTGAACCACTGTTGTGTCAAGGAAAAGGTAAAGAAAGAGAAAACTTCCTTGAATTCAAAGAAAATGAATCTACAACATATGAACCCACACTTATGAGAAGCAATGAAATCAGTGCTAAGAGGAAAGTTCATATCACTAGGTGCTTACATAAAAAGAAAAAAAAATAACTTGGCTCATGACAAGATATTAATGCTATTTTCAGCTATTATAAAGGGTAATGTTTCTCTTTTTTCTTTCTCAGGCTTTTTATCTTTAGTGTATAGGAGGGCTATTGATTTTTTTTGAGTCAATCTTATATTCTGCCACATTGCTGAATGTGTTTATGAGCTTCAGGAGTTCCCTGGTAGAATTATCAAGTCATTTATGTAAATGATCATATTATCTGCAAGTAGAGAAAGCTTGACTTCTTTCTATCCACTTAATCTATTTTTGTTCTCTTATTGCTTTAGATAGAACTTCTAGAACTATATTGAATAGATAAAGAGAGGAAAGCCCTGTCTTGTTCCTGATTTTAGTGGGATTCCTTTGAATTGTTGTTTATTTAGTTTGATGTTGGCTGTCAGGTTGCTGTATATTGCCTTTATTAGGTATTTTGCCTATATTCCTAATTTCTCCAGGAGTTTTATCATGAAGGAGTGTTGAATTTTGTCAAAGGCAAAGAAAAACTGTATCTAATGAGATGATCATGTGTGTTTTTTCTTTCAATTTTTTTATATGATGGATGGCATTCACAGTTATTCATATGTTAAACCATTCCTGCATCTTTGGAATGTAGTCTACTTGATCGTGGTGGATGATTTTTTTGATTTGTTATTTGATTTAGTTTGCCAGAGTTTTATTGAGAAATTTGCATTGATGTTAATGAGGAATATTGGTCTATAATTCTTTTTCTTTGTTATAGCTTTGAGTGGCTTGGGTTTCAAGGTGATTGTGGCCTCATAAAAAGAGTTTATCAATATTCCTCTAGTTTCTACTATATAGAACATTTTGAGGAGTATCGGTATTAGTTCTTCTTTGAATGTCAGGTAGATTTCTGTAGTGAAATCATCTGGTTCTGAGCTTTATTTACTTGGGAGATTTTTAATGATAACTTCAATTTTCTTTGGTGTTATAGGTCTATTCAGGTCTTTCAGGTCCAGCTCAGAGGTTCATAACCACAATCTCACAGAAACACACAGGCACTTGTATTATTTTTACACTGATTGACCTAGGGCCTAGGCATATAATTTGCTAACTCCTTCATATGATCTAACCCATCTTGTTCAGCTGAACAGCTCAGTACCCTTTCTCATAGCAGTCTTTCAGCTTCTTTTCTCTGTGTCTGCTGCCTTCTCCTCTTCATGTATATGGCAGCTCTCTCTGGCAACTCTCTGGCATCTGTCTCTGTTCCTTTTGTACTCAGAGTTTTCTTATCCTGGTAGCCCTGCCCACAGTTTCTGTCTGCCTTTTTTGCCAACCAGCCTTTATTAAATCCATAGGTAAGACAATTACTTAAAAATGTAACACATAATCCCACTACAAGAGAGTAAGGGGATACATGGGAAAAAAGGACTTTATTTTATAAATAAATCCAAATAAATTATAAAAAAAAAACTTGGAGAAATCTCACACAAGAGACTTAACAGCACAGCTGAAATCTCTAGAACAAATAGAAACAAATTTATACATAAGGCATAGACAACAAGAAGTAATAAAACTCAGAGCTAAATTCAATAAAATAGAAACAAAACAATACAAAGAATAATGAATTAAAGTGTTTGTTTTGAAAAAATACACAATACAGACAAATCTTTATTAAAACCAACAAAAAGGCAGAGAATATCCAAATTATCAAAATCAGAAATGAAATGGGGGCCATAACAACAGACACCTAAGAAATCCATAGGATCATTAGGTCATACATTCAAAACCTGTACTCCAATAGATTGGAAAACCTAAAATAAATGGACAGCTTTCTGGATGGGGAGCACTTACAAAAATTATATCAAAGCCAGATAAATGACCCCAAATGCCCTTTATCCCCAAGGAAATAAATGCTGTTATAAACAACTAAAGAAAACATTCATATAATCATTTCATTAGATGCTGAAAACACTTTGACAAAATCCAACACTCCCTCATGATAAAAGTCCTGGAAAGCCTGAGATACATGGAAAATACATTAAAATATTAAGATGATATACAACAAGCCACAGCCAACATCAAACTAAGTGGAGAGAATTTCAAAGCAATCCCTCTAAAATCAGGCACAAGACAAAGTTGTCCAATTTCTTCATACCTATTTAATATTGTTCTCAAAGTTTTACCTAGAGCAATAAGAAGACCAAATGACATCAAAGAGATACAAATTGGAAAGGAAGATAGTATACATGAGTGAACCCCAAAATTTTATCATGGAATGTCTACAGCTGTAAACACCTTAAGCAATGTTGCAGGATACAAGATTAGCTCAAAAAATTAATAGCCTTCTTACACACAAATGATAAATAGGCTTAAAAAGAAATCAGGAAAATTTTACCTTTTATAATAAGTGAATAGCATTAAATATCTTGGGGTAACTCTATTCAAAGAAGTTAAAGATCTGAATGAGAAGTTCTTGAAGAAAGATTTTGAAGAAAATACCAGAAAATGAAAAAAATCTCTCATGCTCTTGGATATGTATATGTTAAAATATTAAATATATTTTCTATTTTAGTATCTTATATTAAAATGGCAATTTTAGCAACAGCAATATACAGATTCAATATATTAAAAATGGCCGTTTTAGCAATAGCAATATACAGATTCAATCCCAATATACAGATGTGATCCCCATGAAAATCTCAACACAATTTTTCACAGACCTCAAAAAATACTCAATTTTTTTGTGAAATAGCAAAAAGAAACCTAGAGTTACCAAAAAATTCTATTAATAATGAAACTTTGAAAGGCATCACTCATCCAGACTTCCAGCTGCACTATAGAGATACCACTGTATAAAACAACAACAACAACAGCATGTTACTGGTATAAAAATAGACTATGGACCACTGGTATTGAATTAAAGACCCTGACATTTATCCACACATCTATGAACATCTGATTTTTGACAAAAAAGTGAAAAATATACAATGGGAAAGATGTATCATATTCAAGAAATTGTACTGGCACAACTGGATAGTGATATTTAGAAGCATGGAAATAGATCCATATCTATCACCCTGTATAAACTCAAGTCCAAGTGGATCAAAGACCTCAACATAAACTCAGTTACAGTGATCCCTATAAAAAAAAGTTGAATATGCCCTTGAGAGCATTGACACAGAAGACTACTTCCTAAATATAACACCAGTAGCACAGACATTGATGGCAACAATTAATAAATGGAACCACCTGAAACTGAGATGCTTATGTAAGGCAATAGACATGATTAATAAGACAAAATGGCAGCCTGCAGGATGGGAAAAACTTCACTAACCCCACATCTGAAAGAGGGCTGATCTCTAAAATATATAAGGAAGTCAGAAAACTAGACATCAAAATCCCAAATATTCAATTAAAAAATTGAATATAGATTTAAGTGGAGAATTCCCCACAGAAGAATACCAAAAGGCCAAAAAAAAAAAAAAAAAAGAAAGAAAAAAAAAAGCAATTTAAAATATGCTCAATATCCTTAGTCATCAGGAAAATGCAAACTACACAACTCTGAGATACCATCTTACATCTTTTTTATGGCTAAGATCAAAAACACAGATGACATCCTATGCTGGTAGGGGGGATGTGGAGCAAGGAGAACCCTTTTCCACTGCTGGTGGGAATGTAAACTTGTACAGCCATTTTGGAAATCAGTATGGTAGTTCACCAGAAAACTGGGAATGAATGTATTTAAAGATCCAGTAATACCACTAATGGACATATACCCAAAGAATGCACATTATTAACCCTAGGTCATTAGCTCAACTATGTTCATAGCAGCATTATTTATAATAGCCAGCACATAGAAACAACTTAGATGCCCCTCAACTGAAGGACAGCTTGAAAAACTGTGATACATTTACACAATTCAGTACTATTTAGCATTAAAAAAATGACATCCTGATATTTAAAGGCAAGCGGATGGGTCTGGAGAGTATCATCCTGAGTGAGGTAACACAGACCCAGAATGATAGACATGATATGTACTCACTCATACCATTTCATAAGTAAAGGATAACCAGGCTACAATCTACCTAGAACATCAAGGTAACAGAGGAGTTCAGAGAAACATTCTTGGATTTCACCTAAAATGGGGAAATAGAGATCTTCTGAGTCATTTGGGGGAGGGAGCATGGAGAGGTGAAAAGAGAACATGAGAGAACAATGAGATGGTTATGTCAGGGGAGCAACAGAGAGGAGAGCAAAGAAGTGGATATCTTGATATAAGGAGCCATTGTGGGGTTGGAGAGAAACCTGGTGCTTGGGAAACACCCATGAACCCACAAGATGAGTCCTTCTAGGACACCAAGCATTAGTGGAAGGTGTTTCTATACTGGTCTTCCTGTATAATCAAATAAATGACCATCCTAATTGCCATTATAGAACCTTCATCCAGCAACTGATAGAGGCAGATGCCGAGATCCATACTAAACACTGGGTCAAGCTACTGCTCTAGCTGAAGAGAGGGAGGAGAGGTTACATGAACAAAGTGATCAGGATCATGATGCTGAGACCCACAGAGATGGCTATCCTATGGTATTGAGAGCTCAGAGACTCTGAAATGACAGCTGATGAACCTTCATGAATAGATTCAAACCCTCTGAATGTAGATGACATTTGAACACTGTGGACAGTTTGTAGAATCTCCTGCACTTGGACCAGAGTTTATTCCTTGTGCATGAACTGGCTTATTAGAGCCCATACTCTGCAGGGGAACACCTTTCTCACTCAGCCTTGATACTGGGGAAAGGGACTTGGTCCTACCTCATGTGGATGGATATTCCAGAGTGAATTGACTCACTCTGGGATTTCTTGCCCACTCTGGGGAATAGATCGGTAATTTTTATAGGAAGAGGTTTGCAGAGAATTGGGAGAAGAGGAGAAATGAGGAATAGTCAGAGGTATGAAAAAAATAATTTTAAAATAAAAATTATATAAATAAGAGATTTAGCAAATAATGATTGATCCACATTCCAAAGAGCTTATAATTTTTTAAAAAAATTGAGAGACTATATTGAAAGGAAACATAACAAAACCTTTAAATACTTAAGTATATGGAGGTCAAGGGTCAGCAGTCAGATTGAATTACACCAATACTGCCATAAGCATATTAAAAGGTCTAAGTATGGTATGAAAAATGAGATTTTTAAGGAAATACGAGAAAAAAAAAAACTTTAAATGAAGCCATCCTATTTCACAGGAGAACACAGCTTGGAGGTGAGAAATTATGGATTACCAGGAGGCTTTTCTCATTAAAGTAATAAAATATAACTAAAATAATGATAATAATGACAAAGTCCTACCTACTCACAAAAACTAATAATTGATTGTTATTAGAAGCTTGGGAGGACTTGGCAGAGACTGATGAAGAAACCAGTGTCAGTATCTTGACTGTGGGGTGTTATCCAGAAGTGATATCACAGTGAATCTGATTGTGACAGTGTGGAAATTTAAAGAGCTAGATGGAAGTGTTTAATTGTCATATCAGAAGGAATTAATAACAATTGTTGAAGAAGTATATTTAATTTAAAAATTATATTACATGTCATAAAACACCACATTAATAAATCTGCATGATTATTTTTTAATATTCTTTTTATTTATTCTTTGTGTCTGTCACATGCATCTCAAGCCTATTCATTTCCCTGTTCCTACATTTCCACCCTCTCTTTTTGCAAACCATTGGGAAAATAAAATAAAATTTAAGAGAAGTAAAAAAAAAATCATCTCATCAAGGAAGCTGCAGTGTGACACAGGGAGTCATGCAGTAAATCTATTATCCATATATCTTTATTTGCAAGTGTTCGTTTCAGTAAATCATTGGTCTAATTCAAGGACTCTGGTTCTGCTACACTATTGATGCTGGGCCCTCACTGGCACCGCTCTTGAATATCTTGTTTTTCCCTGTACCATGGAGACCCTGCAACTTTGGTTCTGTAAGACCTGGCTCTTCAAGTGCTTTTGCAGTTCACATATGGAGTAGATACTAAGGTGGGTCAACTCATATCCTTGGTTCTGGGCCTGGGTTTGGTAGGGTTGGTCAGCCTGCCTTCTCTCCCCTACCCTCACTACTTGAGCGAGCTTAACACTTCCAATAAAGAAGACCATGCCAACAGTCTGGTATATATAAATCAGCCAGACACAGAGAAGATGTAGACCTTGAGTTTGTGGGGCCAAAAGGTATCTGGGATTGTGGGTATTGGCTAGGAGATTGAAAACAGAGGAACTTGCTGCGTTCAGAGATATTACATGCGAGTTAGAGCAGGACACAGGGCAACTGAGCCCAACCTGGTATTGAGGAGGGGCTAGACCCAGATACCAAGGGAGAAATGGATTAGTCTATGGTGCATGAACGGATGCTTATGTGGATCCTGTGCCAAAGTTAGTTTGGTACAGGAGTGGGCTCCATGCCTGCCTACTTTCTTTTTGTTTTGTTTTGTTGATTTTTCTTTATTGTGTTTTCTACAATATAACATCCCTATTGATTATTGTTTAAATTGTTTATTTTACTTATCAACCTATTTCCCCCTCTCTCCCTTTCTCCTGATCATCCTCCTAGCCCAACCCCCTTCAACTCTTTATGAGGGAACAGTAGTCAAGCAGTCTGGTATACCAAGTTGAGATGCTAAAGCTCCTATTGGTTATTTGAGAATTTCATACAATGTACACTGATCACAATTGCTTCCCATTCCTCACTGGTCCACTTTCCCAGTATTGTTTTCTCTACCCTTGACCCCCCAAATACACCAAGTCCAATCTCTATTCTCCATAAACTCACTGAAGCATAGTCAAACTTCCAGTGGCTAGTCCCTTAAAGATAGAGTCCTTTCCCACACTCCCCACCGGAAGCCATCAAAAGTGTTGAGCTACTATTCAGCAACCTTGTCTCAATGCTTTTTTTAGTTAGATCATGTATTTATTGAAATAAACTCTACCTAGCCATATTTTGGTATATTGCCTTATTCCTTTTTTTGTAGTTTATAACACAATCGTCATTAATACTAAAATCAGAATTAATTATGGACATTAGGATTATATACTAAGGAAAGTCCCAAATACTTCAGACAATTTTAGAAAAGCATAAAAGGATATATGACATATGCATGACATATGTTACAAAGGAATGAGACGTGTCACAAAGGACTAGAAATGATGACATGATGTTCATAGTGTTGGGCTCCTCACTTTTCAGGCATGGCCGAAGATGATTGTTACCAAAGCTCACGTGGCAGTGTTTTTAGCCGCTGACACATGTTTGAAACAGGATTAGTTTTTCCTATGGAGAGTAAGCAGAGGCTTCTGTGTGCTGTCTTTTCTAATTGGTGAAACCACCCATTTTACTATTTGCTTGTTTAGTGCATTTAAATGATGAAAGGCTCCATAATCAGGTCTAAATTTTCATTGTCAATTAAAAAAAAAAATCCCTTATACTAGTGTGTAATGTTTCTTCTTTGACGAGATGGTCCATACAGTTTTTTGCATATTTTCATTGGATGCTCAGGCATTATTTTATAAGGGATATTTAATGCTTTCCAAGTAGATTTAGAAGATTTAGAAGAACTTAAGGACTGTCCTCAATAGCTTTCTTTGGAGGAGGTTGTCACAGAAGTGCTCAATGTATCTTATTCCTAATTATGAGTTTAAAGTCATAACACTGCAGAAACTTCCTTGTCCATAACAGCTGACAGCAGCATGGATCATGAACTTCTAAATGGTTTCTAGTGGCAACTTGAGTGAACCACAGACATCAAGATGGTCTCTAGAATCAGCATAGACCAGGGATATCAACTTGACCTCCAGGGAGCCAGGACCATTAACATCAAAATGGCTTTAGGGAACTGCAGAGACCATAAAGGTGTTTTGAGGATATATAATTCAAATAAAAGAACCATTCTTCATCTTGAATATTTTGTCGCTCAGAACAGGGTTATCTTGCAGCTGGTAGGCACTTTTGGAGGCAGCATGTATAGGCCAAGCTCCATTCTGCCATCTCTCCTACCTCTCTATTGCTACTTTATTTATTAAATGAGCATTGTGAACTGCTGTATGTCACTTAGTATACTTTTTTTCTTAAACAACTTTGTGTAGAAATACATATTGCAAAGAATCATTGGGCTGGTTCAAGGTTTCTGGTTTCTGAAGCACTATAAATACTGGACTATATATGGTGATCTTGTGGCTGGACAGCACCTTGGGGGTAGGATCTGTACAAGCTCCAGGATGTCCCACACCTCCTTGCTCTTGAAGAAGACCACAGTGCCACCTCATCTGGCACAGCCATTGTGATTTCAGCCTCCTGGCAGTTGGTTGTCATTTCTCTAGCAGTGTGTAGTGTGAGCTGTACCACTGGTAGCTCTATGCTAAGGCTGAGGCCTCCAGGATGGCTGAGACCTAGCCCTCTATAACAACAACATGCTTCTTTGATGTCTCCTTACCTTTCACTACTGCTACTTCTCCAGATACATTTCTCTCCTCTATGAGTGGCTCCAGTTTGTCATCTTTTTATTTTTTACAAGCATTTTTTCATAAGGCTTTCTTATTTTTCAGTTATTTTGACAATGGGTGCTCTGCAGACTCACCCTCCACTATTGTATATCCCCTTGAAGCCTCTTGTGGGTCTCTCAGGCTCCTTTAAGCATCTCTGAAGCCCTTTGGCTGCTAGTGGCCACCACCATCTTGATTTAGGCACTTTGGCTATTGCTTTTGACCTGATGGTGTAACAAACCTAGGGATTAAGTCTATTTGGAGCAAAGCTGCAATCTGGGGCAGGGTAACAATGAGCATTTTCATGTCCCACTGTGCAACTAGAGACAGCTGACTACAGGGCTTTTTAGCACTTGATTTTACAAGAACAGCCTTAGATTGGACATCCAAAGAAATATCTGATGTTCACATTATACACACCTCAGGCCCATGGAGGAGGTCCCACTTTTGGTCCTGGACCACCTGTGGTTTGGGAAGACTAACACAGATGAACAGTTCCCGCTCTCTTTTTTCCTGTAAATGCCCTTCCACTGTTCCCCTTTCCCAACTTCTGCTGCTCCCCTCCCTTCTCTTCACCCAACTCCACCTTCCATCCACTCTTCCAGTGGGGTAGATGACTTCATCCTCTCCCAATGTGTATACTGGGATGATGCGCTTGAGCTCTTGTGACAATTTGGTTTTTGTTATTTTACATTTCCTTATGTAGTGCTCTCTGTTACTAAAATTGTATTTATTCATTTTATTATTTTGAAATAGAAAATTGTTACATAGCATTGGATGTTCAGCTGTTGTCTTTGTAAACCAAGATGCGATCAGGCTCATGGCAAAAATTCAACCTTAGCCTCCCAATTTCTAGACTACAAAACTGTATTACTACATATGGCTTTGTAATATTTCTTCATCTCAGCCTCCAAAGTTCTAGATTACAAAACTATATCATTATTGTGTAATATTTCTTCATCTTGATGCTTTTCCAAAAACTTGAGCCCTAATAAATTTTATCCTATCAAGGATAAAAATTAAGTTTTATCCTAACAATAATGTCCCAGTAAAATATTAAACTTTAAGCAAAAATTGTAGCCTTAATTACAAGCATAAATTAATAATTACAAAAGGATGGAGCTATAGTAATTTATATTAAGTGTTTAACATCACTCCTCCCTACTGTGCCTTTGTTTCTGAAAAAGGCTTTGTCTTCATGCACATAAAAATATAAAAATGTATAAATATTAGATGTAAAATTATACCTGTGGGAGGAGCACTGCACAGAGAGATTGTAATTAAATGCTCATGATAGTTAGAAATCATTAGGCTTTATCTTGGAAAGAATGTACTAAAAATGACTCATTAATTTTGTGCATAGAAACAGTTTATAGATTAAAAGACTGGAGACAGTAATGTAATGATTTCAGGAGCAACCATCAGGGAACAAAGGAAAGCTGGAGTTGGCTTATTAACTCCTCATTGCACACAGTGGATTGCCTTGACTTCCAACTCATCAGTCTAATAATGGTATTCCTCACAAAGACCATAATCCACTAGGAAAAAATGGCTCAGCAAAAATGTCTTTTGAACTGCAGTGGGCATTATAGTGTCCATGTTAAGCTGTAGGTATGAGTTAAAAGTCAGCTCTGTATCAGTATCTCTGAGTTGTGAAATATTTGACGCTGTAAGAAATGAAAATAGTCTCTAATTTTAGAATAGAAAGTATTTCTTCAGCACAGGACTACCATATTTATGTATTATAATCAATATTACAGATTTCCCAAAATGAAAGATAGGCATGACACAGAATGACCTAACTATGTGAGATAATACTTTAGAGAATCTATAACTCCTATAGCAGAAAAACAAAAAGACATTTTATTGCCTGAAGTGTCCAGGATGTATGAAGTTATAATATGTCATGCTCTGAAAGGCAAATAATTTCCTGAGATTCCAAAAAATGAAGGCATTACATTGTTTAAATATATTCAATTTGGAGTGGTGGTGGTGTCATATGTTCTTAACTCCACAATTCAGAAGGTAGAAGTTGACAGATCTCTGTAAGGTTGGGACCAGCCTGGTCTAAAAGCACATACCAGGACAGAAAAGGCCACACAAAGAAACTTCTCTTTTTAAAGATAAATAGACAAGCAAAATAAAACCACAAAAAAATTGGGAAACAGACCCAGTGGTCAGAACATCTCTCTGCTTTTAAAGAGGACCAGAGTTCAGTTCCCAGCACCCACTTCATGGCTTCCAACTTCCTGTTGGAGCTTCTGGGGATATATCATCCTCTTCTGTCCTCCTCAAGCATATACATGCATATGCACATACCCAGATACACAATAAATAATTATATATAATTAAAAATATGTTTACCTCTACTTATATTCTTATAGAGTCCAAAGGCCTGGGACAGATATGTGAAGTTTCTTCAGCATAATGAAGAAACTGTGACCACTTGTTTCAAACAATTGCCCCAATAGCTTGAGTGTTTTTATTTATATAATTTCAGTGGTTTTCATGAACAGTTGTACAATTAAATTTATTTAAGTTTCTAAAAATGGTTACAATAATTATCTTTTTCCTTTCCTTCTTTCTCCTTCAGTTCACCAACTTTCTTACCAATAATCATTATCTCCATGATCCATAGCTGTAAGTTAGACAAATAAGCAGTGTTACAAGGCACAAAGGACATGTTCTAATTAGGCACACCTACAGGTAGGACAGTGTCATGCACAGTGAAGAAGAGTTTTGTCTCTAGTGATTAACATTTACTTCTGGAAACATCTAAATTCTCACAACGAACTCAGCAGCCAAAGCTAAATCAATTTATTCCTCATTCTGTACTGCTCTATCTTATATGGGATATATCAGATTTTCTTTTTATCATCCTGTAAGTAACATAAGAACTTACGCTTATTAGTTGCCATTGCTTATCTAATTGCTTATTATTCTCATGTTACCCTCCTCTCAAGCTGTATTGGCAAGCTGTGTTTTGGCATAGCTATAAAAAAAATGAGGGCATTGAGGGATTTTATGATTCTTTTTTATTTCTTGTCCCTAGACTTTTCCCACTAACCTTTGAAATCATGTATTTATTTGCATTTATCCAAGTTTTTTGTTTGTTTGTTTAAGATCATTCTCTCCAGAACAGTTTTGTAAATTTGCAATATATTCATGAACTACTATGGGTCTTTTAGTCCAGTTAAATGGTGCAGTAGAAAAGCAACCTCCTGTTCTTAAGAAACCTGAACTCATAGTCACACTTGAAGTATCAAAGACTTTAGGGGCTGAATCAAATCTGCTGTATATTTTTTAAAAATTCATCACCTCTGGCTCACCCAGAGGAGAGTCATCAGGGAGAAGCTTTTCTTTTGTAATAGCTATTTTATCCTTGGTCAAGAAAGTGAAATTAAAAGTAGCCAACAATATGGCTAACACAATGAAAGTAATGAGAACAAATAGTGTATGTGCTCCTGGCATCCTGCCCAGGATTATACAACTGTCCAAAGTCTTTGCCAAATGTGTCTGAGTCTTTTCAGGGCTTTTCCACAATGAGAACTCATTTGTGCTATTTTCAGGCCTTGTCCTGAAGAAGTCACATAGCTCTTGTCCAACTTACCAATCTATGAATAGCTACCAAAACTAACACATTTTTTCATGAATTTTTGATGTTTTAAACACATTCTTTAAATAGTTAAAACAAGAATATCAAGTAGCATAAAATTATACTTGTCAGTGTTCATGTCACTACTGTGAGAAAAAAAAGAGATATTTCTGATGCTCCTGAATTATCATCTGTACCTCTGAGGCAAAGGATTATTTTTTTTTTTTAATTTTATGATGGTCCTGGTAGCAAGACCTCTTACAATAATACTACAAGGTGAAAGGTACAAGGGCAGATGTCAAACTTCTTCACTTGAAGATTCCTCAGTGTCAAACAAAATGAAATCATCCCATTGTGATTTTTGTGAAGAGTTGAAACTAATATTTTAATGTGCATTCTTGCTAACAGGGTGCTAGAAAGTATCCTAGGTGATTTTAAGAAAGTGTTACTGAGTGCTTTCAGGATTTTTTCCTTTTCTTCACAATGTCTACCATATAAAGATAGCATTGTACTTTTGGTGGTAAGTGTATAAAAACTCATTCTGGGATAGCTATAAAATGTCTGAGAATCGTCAGGTATTATTCATCATAAATACTTTATTTTCTTGCTAGACTAAAAAATAGAGAAATGTAATGTTTTTAGAGATTCACTCAACATATTTTCTCTGTAAGTATTATAAATGCAACACAAGAAAATAAAACCCATGTCAAAATCCAACTTCATTATGAAAACATTCATATAATTTTTTTTTACTTTCTTCAAGGTCAGATTCTATACAACATCCATGTTTGCTTTCTTAGTATACCTTTTTGGAAGAGTAAATTCTGCACATCAAAGATGCTTGTTCTTTTGAACTGAGACATATTGGTAGAGATGGGTTAGTTATCTCTCCTTCCTGCTACTGGCACTTCAGAGGAAAACTTTTACATTTTTTCTTGCACTGCATAAATAATGCAAATTCCGCTCTTTCCCATCTTGCAAGATGGCGGGTGAAAAAGCTGAGAAGCCTGACACAAAAGAAAAGAAACCTGCAACCAAGAAGGCTGGCAGTGATGCCCCTGCCGCCGATGCAGCCAAAAAGGGTGACTCTAAGGTGAAAAAGTCCAAGAAAGGGAAGCCCCATTGCAGCCGAAACCCCGTCCTGATTAGAGGAATTGGCAGGTACTCCCGATCTGCTATGTATTCCAGAAAGGCTTTGTATAAGAGAAAATACTCAACTACAAAAAGCCAAGGTTGAAAAGAAGAAAAAGGAGAAGGTCCTTGCAACTGTCACAAAGCCGGCTGGTGGTGACAAGAATGGCGGTACCCGGGTGGTTAAGCTTCGAAAAACGCCCAGGTATTATCCTACTGAAGATGTGCCTCGGAAGCTGCTCAGCCATGGCAAGAAGCCCTTCAGTCAACACGTGAGAAAGCTTCCACCCAGCATCACTCCTGGGACTGTGCTGATTATCCTCACTGGATGCCACAGGGGCAAGAGAATGGTTTTCCTGAAGCAGCTGGGCAGTGGCTTGCTACTTGTGACTGGACCTCTTGCACTCAACAGAGTTCCTCTTGGAAGAACACACCAGAAGTTTGTCACCGCCACTTCTACAAAAGTTGATATCAACAAGGTTAAAATCCCCAAACACCTGACTGATGCTTACTTCAAAAAGAAGAAGCTGTGAAAGCCCAGACACCAGGAGGGTGAGATCTTCGACACAGAGAAGGAGAAATATGAGATTACAGAGCAGCAAAAGGCAGATCAGAAAGCTGTGGATTCTCAGATTTTGCCAAAAATCAAAGCTATTCCTCAGCTCCAGGGCTACCTGTGATCTCAGTTCTCTCTGAAAAACAGGATGTATCCTCACAAACTGGTTTTCTAAATTGCTAATGACCGAATTAAAGAGCTTCCTATGTTAAAAAAAAATAATGCAAATTCCTTTAATCTTAATTTTATTGTTTAATCTGCTTTGAATCATTGTATTATTTTGTCACTGAAAAAACAAAATCTGTTTTTATAAATTTTTAAGATAAAAAGACATTAGAAGCAAACTGTCATTTTCTAGCCTATGAATTTTATAAAACATACTTGATAAATACAGTGAGATGTCTTATTCTCAAATCTCCTTTATATCTGGAAGATTTTCTTCATTTGTAATTTCTATGCCACTAACATAAGGGCACATACATGTGTAAAAGAAACACTATCAAATAATAAATCTTATATCAAGCCTGACACACATAATAGTGGGATAATTCAATACCCTACTTTCACCTTTGTGTAGGTCAACCAGACAGAAACTCAACAGAGAAATAAGGGCTCTAGCAGAAGTTATGACCCAAATGGACTTAGTAAATATACACTGAACCCTCTACCCAAAGGAAGGGAATATACATATTTCTCATTATCTCATGGAACTTTCTCTAAAATTGACCACATACTAGGTTATAAACAAATGTCAACAGGTACAAAAAATATGGGTATAACTCCTTATAATATATCAGATTACCATGGTCTAAAGTTAGAGTTCAACAACATCAAGAATCACAGAAAGTCTACCAACTTATAGAAACTAAACATCACTCAATTGAAACACCCCTGGGTCAAGAAAGAAATTAAGAAAGCAATCAAAGACTTCCTAGAATTTAATGAAAATGAATCCACAATGTACCCAACTTTTGGGTTGCAATGAAAGAAGTCTTAACCCTGAACTAAGCAATATTGGCACAGTGGGACCATTGGACTGCCTGCTGCCCAGGGAGGAAATGGACAGTTGTGGAGAAGAAAGAATGACCTGATGTGGTGGGAGGGGGAAGGGACCTTGAATAAGGATATACAAAGACAGAAAGTGTGGCTTCTTTGTTCATAATAATAATAAAAAACAAAAACAAAAAACAAAAACAAAAAAAAGAAAGAAGTCTTAAGAGGAAAATTTATAACACTAGATGCGTACATGAGAAGATTAGAGAAATCCCACATAAGAGAACTATCAACACAGCTGAAAGCCCTAGAAAAATTAGAAGCAGACTCACCTAGAGAGAGTAGGGGGCAGGAAATAATGAAACTTAGAACTGAAATCAACACAATTGAAAAAAAAAAGACAATACAAAAAAGTCAATGAATAAAACAGTTGGTTCTTAGAGAAAGTCAAGCTAGATAAACCCTTATCCAAACTAACCAAAAAGCAGAGGGAGAGAGCATCCAAATGAACAAAATCAGAAAAGGAAAGGGAGACATTATAACAGATCCCCAGCAAATCCAGAGATTTCAGGTTATACTTTGAAAATGTATATTCCACAAAATGATAAACCTAGAAAAATGGACAGCTTTCTAAAGAGGGACCATTTACCAAAATTGAATCAAGATGAGATTAAAGACCAAAACAGTCCTATAATAACAAAGGAAATTGAAGCTGTCATTAAAAATCTCCTAAATAAAAAAAACCCAGGCCTACATGGTTTCAGTACAGAGTTCTACCAGACATTCAAAGAAGAGCTAATACCAATATTCTTTAAAATGTTCCATACAGTAGAAACCAAAGGAATTTTGCCAAACTCTTTTATTTAGGCCACAATAACCCTGATACCCAGGCAACTCAAAGATGCAACAAAGAAAGAGAATTACAGACCAATTTCTCTCATGAACACTAATGCAAAAATTCTCAACAAAATACTGGTAAACAGAATTCAACAACATATAAAAAATATCATTCTCCATAATCAAGTAAGCTTCATCTCAGAAATTCAGGGATGGTTCAATATACGGAAAACTGTAATTGTCATACATCATACAAGCAAATTGAAGGAAAAAAAAAAAACAACACATGATCATTTACTTAGATGCTGAAAAAGCTTTTGACAAAATCGAAAAAGCTTTACGGCCAACATCAAACGAAATGGAGAAAAGCTCAAAGCAATCCCACTAAAATCAGAAAGTAGACAAGGCTGTTCCCTCTCCCCTTATCTGTTCAACATAGTTCTCAAAGTTTTAGCTAAAACAGTAAGAGAACAAAAGGAAATTAAGGGGATATAAATTGGAAAAGAAGAAGTGAAACTATCTCTATTTGTAGATGACATGATGATGTATGTAAGTGACCCATAAAATTCTACCAGGGAACTTCTATAGCTTATAAACACCTTCAGCAATGTAGCAGGATTCATGATTAACTTAAAGAAATCAGTAGCTCTCTTATACACTAAAGATAAAAGGCTGAAAAAGAGATGAAGGAAATATCACATTTTATAATAGCTGCAAATAGCATTAAATACCTTGGTGTAACTATAACCAAAAAAGTATCAGGTCTGTTTGACAAAAATTTTAAATCTCTGAAGAAAGAAATTGAAGAGGATATCAGAAAATCGAAAGATCTCCCATGTTCCTGGATAGGTAGGATCAACACATAATAAAACTGGCAATTCTACCAAAAGCAATATACAGATTCAATGCAATTAACATCAAAATCCCAACACAACTTTTTACAGACCTTGACAGAACAATACTCAATTTTATTTGGAGTAACAGTAATGTCAGGATTGACAAACCAATTTTGATCAACAAAACAATTTCAGGAGGCATCAACATCCCCGACTTCAAATTATACTATAGTACTACAGAAATAAAAATAGCCTGGTAATAGCATAAAAAAAGGCTTGTGGATGAATTGAATCAAATGGAAGACCCCGACATTCAACCACACACCTATGAAAACCTGATTTTTAACAAATAAATAGGCCAAAAATTTACAATGGAAGAAAGATAGTATGTTCAACAAATCATGTTGGCATAACTGGATGATAGTGTGTAGAGGAATGAAAATAGATTCAACATCTTCCACAAAACGTAAATCCATGTGAATCAAAGACCTCAACATAAACCCAGCACACTGAACTTGATACAAAAGAAAGTGGAAAATATCCTCCAATGCATTTGCACTGGTGACCATTTTTTAATTATAACACCAGTAGTGCAGACACTAAGAGCAACAATCAGTAAGTGGGACCTCCTGAAACTGAGAAGCTTCTGTAAGGCCAAGGACACTGTCAAAAACACAAAATGACAGGCTACACAATGGGAAATTTTTTTATGAATCGTACAAATGATAGAGAATTGATCTCTAAAATATATAGAGAACTCAAGAAACTAGAGCCCAAAATCCTTAATAACCCAATTAAAAAATGGGATTCAGAACGAAAAAGGGAATTCTCAGCAGACGAATTAAAAATGGCTGAAAGGCACATGAAAAGGTACTCAACAACTTTAGCCATCAAAGAAATGCAAATCAAAACAACTTTGAGATACCACCTTACCCCTGTCAGAATGGCTAAGATTAAAAACAGAGATACCAGCCTCTACAGTAAAGGATGAGAAACAAGGGGAATACTCACTCCTTCATTGTTGGTGGGCGTGTAAACTTGTTCAGCCACTTTGGAATGCAGTATGGTGGTATCTCAGAAAACTGGGAATCAGTCTCCCCAAGGATGTAGCAATACTACTTTTAGGCATGTACTCTAAAGACACACATTTGCAACCCAAAAGCATTAGCTCACTATGTTCATAGCATTATTTGTAATATCAAGAACCTGGAAACAACCTAGATGATTTTCAATGGAAGAATGGATTAACAAGCGGTGGTACATTTACACAATGGAGTACTACTTAACACACTCCCTCTAGAGGAACACCTGACTCAGTCTTGATGTTGGGGTGAGAAAACTGGATCTGCCAGGAGTGGAGGTTGAGCTGAGCAATATTGGGACCTTAGGAAACTTCTGCCCATGTTGGGGAGGAGATGGGGATATGTGGAGAAGAGAGAGTGACCTGAGAGGGTGGGAGGAGGAAGGGACATTGAATAAGGATATACATGGATAGAAAATGTAACTTTATTCATAATAAAAAATTTAAAAATAAATAAAGAAAATAAAATAAAGAAAAAATGATATTCTAAAGTTTGCATGCAAATGAATGTATGTGGAGAACATCCTCCTGAGCGAGGTATCACAATCCCAATAAGAGAAACATGGGATGTACTCAGTCATTAGTGGACATTAAAAAGAAAATAAAAAGAGAGAGATGTCATTGTACAGAAGAACTCAATGTTGGAACATAGCCAAATGACACAGTGCCTCACTTCTGCATTGATGGTCTCTGGCAGGGATGTGGGTGAGGAAAGACTTCTTTTCCTTAAGGGTTTGGCCACAGGGAGTTTAATTATTCTCCAGTAAGTAAATAAGCAGTACGAATGGGTGTTTTTTGTAAATGGGGAGATCATAAGAGTGTACATGGTTCTGAGGTTCTGATAACTGAGTTTGATGGGGTGCATGATGTAAAACCACCAAATAATAAATATATGATAAAAGAAAACCTTTTTCTTTTTTTTTTTTTTTTTTTTTTTTTTTTTTTTTTTAAAAAAAAAACTTTATTTGTTTATTATTTATTTGCCTTGGTGTTTGCCTGGAACTGGAACTACAGACAGTTGTTAGCTGCCATGTGGGTGCTGGGAATCGAACCCGGGTCCTCTGGAAGAGCAGACGGTGCTCTTAACCACTGAGCCATCTCTCCAGCCCCAAAAGAAAACCTTTTTCAATTAATTTTGTAGTATTAGTCAACATTTTAATTTTTGTTTTCTTTTTGTTTGAAGCTTGGGTTTATTAAGAAAAAAAAGCAATGAAGTGATTCATAATGATATCCTGGCATACTCATATATTGATGCCTACCTCAATTTTCATCAGAGAGGCTCCATCCAGCATCTGACAGAAAATGATGCAGAAATTTTCAGCCAAACATTATGCAGAGCTCATATAATCGTGAAGAAAAGGAGGAGGAAGAATTGTAGTAGCTAGAAGGGTCAAGGACAATACAAAAAAATCCACAGAGATTCAACTAACCTGGGTTTATAGGGGTCTACAGAGACAGAATCTACATCCAGGGAATCTGCATAGAAATGACCTAGGTAGGCCTTCTACATATGTGTTACAGTTTCATAGCTGTGGGACTCCTAACAGAGGGAACAGGAGTTATCACTGACTTTTTAAAAATCATGCTTTTAGGCTCCTTTTCCTCATAGTGGGTCATCTAGTCCAACCTTCAAACAGGGGGAGGTGCTTAGTCTTACTGCAAATTGATATGCCCTGTTTGATTGATATTCATTAGAGACATGCCCTTTTCTAAAGGGAAAAAACGGAAGAATGGATAATGGGGGCCAGAGTGGAGGTGTCTGGAGGGACTGGAAAGAGGGGGAAGAGGGGAAACTGCAGTGAGGGATTTTAAAAACAGAAAAAATAAAGTAAAAAAGAAAAATACTAAAAATGAAATTGACAACACTCATTTTTGTGTCTTTTAATCCTCTAGGGAATAAAATTAAGAGTAAAATAACAAGGTATGTGTCTTTAGATTTTTGCTAAAGTAATTTTATATACCATGTGAAGTGGCTTTAAGTTCTGATGTTGCTTAATTAGATTGGACAGATTGCCTATTAGCAAGGAAATTCTCAGCCTATGGTCTTTGCTGGCTGCTCTGCAAGCATTTACTCCTTCACTAAAATGTTTACTGAGTTCAATTTTAAATTTATTTTCTCCCTTCATTTCTTTCTTTTTAATAAAGCGTTAGTTTATGCATTTACATGATGCTTCATCTTGATCTGTGAGGTTAAGGAACTTTCAGTTAATTTGAAAGAAGAGTATTTTTAACAAATAAAACAGGAAACAATATATAAACAAATTTAGAATTGAAAAACTCTCTCCTTTCATAGAATTGAATATCTGTCATGAAATGTCCCCTTTACATAATGTTTGCATTGAATTATAGGCTTCCCAGTTCTGCACCCCAGATTTTGATAAAGCCACCTTCCTACATCTCTTATTAGATTTCAATGTGGGCCTTGTACTCTTCACCCAAACATCAGAGCAATTTCTGATTTTCTTTTCTTTCACAACTGAGATTGTTCAGAGTAGGATTAAGGACAAGAGGACTTTGAAAATGAATGAACACACATGTTATTCATATTTAGCTAACTTGTGAAGGTTCCTGTAGGGTCATAATAGAAATGAGAAGTACTTATTTTCTGTGGTGTAAACCAGTCTTGCAAGAAAGAGTAATTCTCCAGAAGAATTGAAGAGAGTCTCTGAGAGACACCATGTCCATATACACATGAACTAATTCATAATGCTGTTTCAATATTCTTGTAACTGGAAGGAATCAAACATCTAACATCTGTAACCTTTAATTAAATCTACAACAAGTATATAATCTACATAAATGTATGTAGGAAAGGAAGTTCCTAAATGTGGCAGATAGCGTAAGACTAAACTCAATAAATAATAAGGTTTAGACCCCAGAGTAAAACACAGCTAATTTAAAGCAATTAGAAATTGTTCCAGTAAGTAAAAAAAAAAAAATGCAACAACACAAAATCTTAGATCTTTGGATGTCACTTGTATTATAAAGATTAATTCCCCTCTCTACAATTTTGCACAAAATAGTGGTTAATAAACTTCCATCTGCAGCTAAAAGCAAAACTAAAATTGACTGTGTTCCTCTTCTAGAGGGTTAACCTGAAACAATTTATTGAAGGAGAAAACAAAGGAAAAAATTGAAATTCCCTGTAATAAATCATCTCTGGGCTAGATACTTGGGCTAGTTAGAACTGCAGAGAAGGACAGGATTTATGTTTCATAAGGATTGTCCACAAAAGGAAGCCAGTTTCATATACCCCTTTGAAATCTTGTAACAGAAAGGAAGCCAAAATTCAAAATAAAAGCCTGCAGCTGTCTTCAGTCACCTTTTGAATTTTTCATAATTAGTAAATTGTAGCTGAGAAATAAGAATTTTCATGTTCAGAATAATTGTTGTAAATTAATAGCAGCCATTTTAATCACATTTTGATGTGTGTTTGCATACATATATGTATGTGTCTCTGAGGACCAGAGCACATGTAGAAGCATATGTGTGTACAAGTTGGGGCCAGAGGATGACCTTGGTCATTGTTCCTCAGTTGTCATTCACCTTATCTTTTGCTGTAGAGCCTTTTAATGGCATGCTGCTTGCAAAGGAGTCAAGGCAAGGGTCATCAGTGAACCCCATAAATCTTTTTGTCCCTGTCTTTTTGGTGCTGGGATTACAAATTACTGCAATGCTTGGTAGAAATTTTCCTGTATTTTAGGGTTTAAACTCATATCCTCATGTTTTCAAGACTAACATTTTGGAGCTGTCACCTTGATCTTATAATTCTAATTTTATAGAGAATGTTTTTTTAAATTATAGTTTTCTTAGATAAATAAATTAATATTTTTGAGGAAAATAGAAAGTAAGGACTGTGTGTCTGCATAAACTTTGATATCCAGTCACTGGTGAGCTGTAGATCCAAATCTTACTATGTCATAAACATCTTGACACATGAATAAGACTGAAGATGCTTGTGCTTGTGAAAAAAAAAATGTCACTTTCTCAAAAGGATAAAATCTGGGCATGATTAGCTAATATTTCCAAACCTTTCCTTGAAGTAAAACTTTAAATATTGAGATGGTTTTCTAGCTTGTCTTTTCCTGACTACCTGTCTTTGTGAGTCACTTCCTTGTTCCCTTGTTTCCTCTACCCTTCTCCACTCATTCTCATTGACTCTGCTTAGGGAAGAGATCTATACGAGTATCTGCTTTGTGCACGACTCCATTTCAATACTAATGTATTATATCAACATTTGGCATAATCATTTCCCCTACTCTTGCTTTCTTTCAGCTGAAAGCTTCAGTAAAATCTCCTGAAAGTAAATGTTTATTTAATTGTTGTACCATCTCAAAGCAGTAATTACTTGTTAGTTTCCATACTCACAATAAATGCAGATGTGATAATTATCCATTGTTTTAAGGCACCACGGGGCAGTGATGACTGCTATTTTAAAGCTCCAGAGCTCCTAATCAAGTTATCTACTCCCATTGTTCACATGTGATCTGCTACATTCAGCTATGGTAGGTGCTTGTTTAGTTACAGCAAGGGACATTCTTGTTCTAGACTTAATTCTTCACATTAAGACAAGAAAAGGGGGGCTTTATGAATTAAATCACATTTTTCCCCCCTTGGTGTATAAGACCAATGTGAGTCTGACCAGTAGTGCATAGTTTCCACCAAGCACTGCATAGACTTTGCTACTCTGACAAAGAACGTGGCAAAGCAACTTAAGGAGGAAATGGTTTGTTGAGGCTTCCAGTGCCAGGGGACACTGTTCATGATGGTGGGGAATGTGTACAAGCACTGATAGTAGGTGGCTTTTTTTTAATTACATCCACAGTCAAAATGAAAGTAGGGACACATATAAGACTTCAAGGCTCATCTAAATGAACCACTTATTCCAGCAAGGCTCTACCTCTCCATGTAACATCTTCTTCTTCTCAGATAATATTACAGGCTGGGGACCAGATGCTCAAACACAAGAGACTGTGGGGGGCTGTGAAGGGAAGGTCAGATTTAAACTACAGCAAGCACAGGCATGCAGGGTTAAGAATGCTTGATACTCATGGCTGTTGGGTGAAATATGCTCAGAAATTACACTTGTCCTATTCCATAATGCTATAAAGTTTGGTGATTTCTAGGTCTCTTTTGCTTAAGAGAGGACTCCACAAATAAATCTAGCAGAGGCCTGACTCCTTTCATAGGGAAGACTCATTGAACTTACATTACAATCCCAGAAAATAAGCAGATGATAAATAGAAATCAGCATATCTCAATACTTAGGTGAATCCAGTGTGTAGTTTCATATTTGCACATGTAACAGGAAGATATCCAGGATACAGAGAAAAACACAATCAATCCCTATAAATTCAGAAAATTATTTTTATAAGGGTATAAAAGTAGAAAAATGTATTTATCATTGAGCAAACATTAAGCCAGCATAGGATGATTCTCACAAGCTACATGACATTTTAAAGAGGATAAGACTATGAATGCACAGAAATTCTGTCCTTCTAACGTATGTTTTAAAAATTAAAGTAAAATAGATACTTCACAAAATGAGATATAGATTCAATTCAATTATCACATAAGAATTAATGACTTTGTCCATTAAGTGATAAAATGAAAAATTTCTATTATTTATTCAAGTGATCCTTAGAGGAAGAATCTTTCAGACAGACAACAAACAAACAAGGAAAAAAACCAGATGTAAAAGCATTACATCTGAATTTAAAATAGAGAGTGAAAGCAACCATGTTTGGTGTTGCATGCCATTAATCCTTTAATTCTAGCCTTGTGAGGCAGTCAGGCAGATATTATATATGTCTGTATAAATTACAGCAAAAGCTATAATAACCAAAACAACACAGCACTGCCATAGGAACAGACATATGAACATTTTAATAGAATGCAGAACCAGATATTAATTCAAACAGTATGAAAAGATGATATTTGAAAATGGTGCCAAGAAGATACAAAACAACTGGGCAAACAGACTCTTTAACAAACAGTGGTGGTAGGTTACAAATTACCAGGGAATGAAATATTTTTCTTCTTCCAGTATATAGAAACATAATTTTGAAAATAGATTGAAATTCCAAATGTAAAATCTGAGACTATGAGATTACTAAAGATAGAACATGGGGAAAGCTTTAAAATTTTGACATAGACAGTAATATTCGGGACACTTTCCCAAAACAGGATGAACAAAGACACAAAAGGCAAATGTAATCTTCTCTCAAACTAAGAGCATATATTATGCAAAATACATAATCAGCAAAACTCCAAATCTACTCTCTCCACACATGATTTCTATCCAGAAAAATGGACAAGGAACTTGAGAAACTAAGAAAAAAACAAAAATACACAGTTAAAATGGGTTGAAGGTCTGAACAAACCTCTTAAAAGATGAAATATAAATGGTAAATTAATAATCCAGGCAATTATTGCTAACTCTAATAATCAGAAGAACAAATTCAAACCAAATAAGGTAACAATATACCCAGGTCAGATTACTCACATCTCAATTTAAAAAATAAATAAATAAATAAATAACAAATATCAGGAAAAAGCAGAAATAATGAGTTTAGGTTGTCTATCAGAAGGTTTAGAGTGTGGTGTCTCTGATGTTGTTGGACTTACAAATAGATGTCCTCTAGAAACAAAGAGCATTATTAACTTAATTTCTAGGTTCCATTTTCTTTTTCATAGATAGACAGGACATGTTAACAAAGCATTGTCAGCCTCTTGATAAGTTATTATCCTCTTTATAATATCTGAAATCTTATTATTTAAAATCTGATGGCAAAACCCATACAGCATGTCAAAAATTAACATTGAATTCCTATTATATGAAACATCTGATGTCTACACCTCATGAAAGATGAATTAAAAAATTTGTTAATGAGAAATGTTTTGTTGATGGGATTAAAAAGAAAGCAATGCAGAAATTCTTCTCTGTTCTCTTTAAAATGCCAGCTCTTTTCTTTGAGAACATAAGGAAACATAACCTTCAAGCTTTGGGCATCTCTAAAATAGACTGCAGTATCACAGATACATAAAGAGAACAAAAATAACAAGTAACATTGGAACATTTACAATGTGTTGTAGAATATCAAGCCTACTAAAGAAAATTTCTATAATAATTTTAACACTTGTTTTCTGAACACTGGGAATTAGATAAAACTATTTTTCATGTCAGACATAAACATTCTGTGACTTTGCAAAACATTTGTCTGTGAAATTATTTTTTATTTACTTGAGCAGTTGACACAGGTTGTAAAGTAAAGCTCATGTTGCTTATTTTTCTGGAATTTTATCATAAACAAGACAAAAAAATCCAAAGTAAAATAAATATACAAAGGTTTTGAATACATTTAATGGGAAGTTATAGTAAAACACTGAGGATGTGTGATCTGTTTCTGTTAAACAGGCTTTGAAATTAATCACTAAGAAAAAGACCACTATAGACACAGAAAAGAAGGTTAAGTGTTCTAAGTCTTTGAAATAAAAATATGGTTATTCAATTTGAAGAGTTTTAGGTTTTAACTCTTTGAAATATAAAGTCACATGTACCAGAAATAATGGAAGAGAAAAACTGATAATAAAACCTTTTCAGCTTATTGACAAGTCTTGTTGTTTATAGTGTGACAGTCATCAAAAGGCTTTTAAAAGCATTTTGCTGTTCTAGTTTGAATGCGCAACATTCTGCAAATGTCCATGTGTACTCTTCCTCACAGTGGAGAATCTAAGAGATGCTGAAAACTAAGAGGCAGAATATTACATATGCAGTGTTATGTCATTTGCACATACCTGGCATAGTAGGGCTAAACTCTGTGCCTTCCATGTTCTCCACTTACTGGCATCTGGTATTAACTATTTCACTAGAGGAGCAAAGTCTACTGAAACAATAAGCTAGTAATTACAACATATAAATCTATGAGACAGTATGAATCTTCATACTTTTTAAGTTGACTTTCCTAGGTATTTTGTTACAGTAATGGAAAACTGACCAAAGAAGAGCTATAGAATCTGCCTTTCACATAGGAAGCATATTCTGGGTACTTATTTTCAGAAGAAAATTAAGACTACAAAGGGTAATGACTTCAGATTTTATTAAAATTATTTATTAAGAGATGAAATTGGTACAAGATAAAGCATTGAAAAGAAAAAGTAAGAAAAAGAAAAGATCAATAATTATATATTTATTAGTCAAATTTTTAATTTGTAACATTTTATTAGCTGCTCCGAAGCCCAATCAAGATCATTCTGAGATGCAGTGTTTGGAAGGTGAGATGAGTTCTGGTCATTGTTAAGAGATGTGTGCTCCAGATAATTTTTGTTATTTATTGCTCCACTGATATTTACTAGACATCATGTGATGACATTTAATTTTTATGGATTGAGTGCTTTATTTATTTATTGTTTTACTAATAAAATTTATCTTCTAGAAATTGATACTATCTTGGCATTTTCTGAAGTATATTTTAATTATCTGTCACTAGTGACTTCTCAGAGTTTCTCACTGAGCAAATTCAGAGATGCAGCAGTATGGATATTCTTGTCCAGTTTCATCTTATACCATTCTTAGTTTGGGAAGTTATTTTCTATAAGAAATATCTGATACAATGCATTCAATATCTTCAGTAACAAGTATTTGATACAGTATCTTCACTGGCAAAATGCTTTCCATAAGTTATCTTATCTGGATTTTAAAAGATAACCAAAAGAGCCTCTGGAAAAATGGTTAATGTTAAAACTTCAACTTATCTCAACTTCAGCCTTGGTTCTTCCTTCACATTGCTGATGCCTCCACCTGTCCTTCCCACACTGAGATGTTAAACTTCAAAGACTTGCAACTCTCCTTTGATACTCCAGGCTCTCTATTCTTCCCAAAGCTGTTACTTCCACCTGAAATGACACTGACGTATGCATCTACTAAAGCAGCATTTGATATCTAAAATCCACAGATTCTTGGATGGCTTCTAGAATATAGCTGGAATTTTTATTGCTATTCTCCTATTCAGTGTGTTTGTTTACAAGATACCTATCACCTACTCCTGTGAATCAGAATTTATGGAATATTTTTTAACTTTGAACATCCACAGTCAGTGTATATTTAGTGATGATGGAACACAAGACCACAAATCACATTTGTCTAAAACATACTTCTTTTATTTAATAATATTTTTATTAAATAATATAAGCAGAATATACAAATTTAAATTATAAAGAAGCTTCCATGCATTCTGATTTCTTTATCCAAGGCAGGGAGTAGTATGATGGGTATAATTTCTACAAGAGTTCTGACTAACAGATGGTACAAAAAAACCCCAGCTGGATGTGATTGATGGTTCTAGAATTATTTTAGACTATTTTATGAAGACATATAGACAGTTATTTACAAGCTATTATGGACTGATTAATCAGATGATAAGCAGATATTAAAATCAGTGTAGAGGTTTCATAAAAACTTAAACTTTGTTATGCAGTAATCTAATCATGGAACACATAACCTAAAAAACAAAGAGAAGTGAAAGAAGATAAATGAATTCTATGTTTATGACAACAGCTCTGGTCTACCTGGGCCCATGTTTAAAGATCTTGTTTTCTCCTTTTTCTTCCTTTTTTCTCTTTTGCTTTTTCTCTTTCTCTTTCTGTCTCCCTATTTCATCTCCGTATTAGACTCTTATCTATTTTTTCTCTCTCAAACAGATCTATGTATGATTACATAGAGAAGTAGGGAAAAAGTAGGTCTTATATAAAACTATTTGTAAAGCTCTCATACTTCATGAACTATACACATTATGGTGTTCTCATTCTGTCTTCATTTCTCATTTTTGACAAAGAGCCACAATTATAATACCAGGTTATCTGCAAAGTAGTAGAAGGATGCTGTGCTAGTTCTACGCGTGAGAGTAAGTACATACTAACAAGGCCCTTCACACTAGAGCTTATTTAAGAGAAGAGTCCCAGGCAGGTGAAGAAACAAAAGAGCAAGACAGAAGTCAGAGAGGGGACAGAGAAAAAGGACTGGAGCACATGCTCGCAGTTGCTTTTAAAGGAAGGGGCGTGCATGGGTATGTGTCATGAGTCCAGGGAGGTGCTTCCATAGCAGTGCCTCAGAGTTTATGTAGCCATATTCAGGGGCATGTCTCTGTGCAAGGTGCATCCCACCTGAGCCAAGTAGGCTCAGCTATGTGTAATGCAAGGAATCTTTACATGCTGAGCAATTCAACTAATGATGATAAGGATGAGAAAGTTTGGTGAGGACTGATAATAACTGCCTCTAATGTTTGTTTCATTTTATCAAAATGAAATAAAGTAAAAGCAAAAGCCTAAATATAAATCCCAGTCAAAAAATGTTATTTACATTTCTCTGATGGCTAAAGATGTCGAGCACTTCTTCAAGTGCCTTTCAGCTATTCGTAATTCAGCTGAGAATTCCCTTTTTAGTTCTGAATCCCATTTTTTTGATTGGGTTATTCAAGATTTGGGATTCTAGATTCTTGAGTTCTTTATATATTTTAGAGATCAGTCCTATGTCACTTGTAGGGCTGATGAAAATCTTTTCCCATTGTGTAGGCTATCATTTTATCTTATGACGGTGCCCTTAGCTTTACAAAAACTTCTCAGTTTCAGTAAGTCCCACTTATTGATTTTTGTTCTTAGTTTCTGTGCTACTGGTGTTGTATTTAGGAAGTGGTCACCTGTGCCAATGCCATGGAGGGTATTTCTCACTTTCTTTTCTATCAAATTCAGTATGGCTGGGTCTATGTTGAGATCTTTGTTCCACTTGGGTTTGAGTTTTGTGCAGGGTGATAGGTTTGGAGCTATTTGGGTTCTTCTACACGTTACCATCCAACTATGCCAACAACATTTGTTAAAAATACTGTCTTTTTCCATTGAATATTTTAGGCATCTTTGTCAAAGATCAGGTGTTCATAGGTGTGTGGGTTAATGCTGGAGTCTTCAATTTGATTCCATTGACCCACAAGTTTATTTTTATGCCAGTACTAGGCTGATTTTATTACTGTATCTTGTGGTGGAAATGTTCTATGTATGCTAAAATAAAGTAACTGATTGACATACATGGAGCACCATAGAAGTGGGTAGAGGATCAGAGGAGAGACAGGTAGAAGGAAATTGGAGTCAGTCTGGAAGAAGAGCCAAGTAAGGAATCCAGGTGAGCCAAAGGCCAGGCCACTTCTCAGGTAGATTACTAGAAATGAGTTGAATTAAGATGAAAGAGCTAGCTAGTAATATGTTTGAGACATAGACCCAACAGTATTAATATAAGCAACTGATTCATTTATTTGGGGGGATAAAAGTTGCCACGACCAAGGTCCAAACTTCTGGAAATATAACAGATGGCATTGCTGGGTGTGCCAAAAACCCACATAAAGCCTGAAAAAGTTTAAAAACCTAAAAAAGCAGTTAAGACCACTGAAAGAGAGCCAAGAGTTGATTTCTGAATTGCATATCTGAATTGATTTATGGTACATAGACAGCACAATGTTCAGGCTGGAAGTTAAAAATGGCATGCATGCACAGCAGGCAACTTAAACCCATACATCTGGAGGAAGACTTGGTATAAACAACAAACTGCATGTGACCGATTTAAGGTTTTGCTTATATTGAACAGAAAGGAAACAGAGTCAAAAATGGTTTTCTGGTAGCAGGATTTCTTGAATTCACTCTGTTTGCTGGCAGCAAGAGAGATTCAGCAGGCACTCCCACCATATTGAAAACCTGCCAAAAGGGGCAAAGTCAGCAGTCACAGCGATATCAGTATTTTAAAAAGCTCTTCTGGTTAGAAAATGTTTAAGGATTCTCAATAAAACAAATATAGACTCACAAAACCTCTATATGGGGTATAATGTATATAAAATATGCGTAGGCTTCAGAGAAGAAAAATATAGGGTAAACAAACCCCTTAAAAAAAGAGAAACAGGAATAAAGATTAAAAAGGCTGCCTAAACATGTCAGATAAACAAAGAGTCCAGATTATGATTATTGTGTTTTCTCTTAATTTTTTAACTTTTAATGAGCTAACTGCAGAAAGGCTATTGATTGCTAAGGCTGCTAAGTCAAACAAATACATTTATTTTAAAAATATGTTGACTTTGAAATCTGTTTATAAGAATATGTTGCTTGGGAAAAGTTTCTTTTATTTTCTCTATGGAAGAACAAAAAACCTGTGGATTGGTTCCAGGTAAATATGGTTTCATTTGCCAAGGCCACCTGAAAATTCTCTGGTTGGAAGATCAGCTTCCAAGATGCCAGTTGAAATGATCCAGCCTCAAGACTCTATGATATTTTGAATGTCCCTTAGTCAGCATGAAGAAAGTTACATCCAATTTCCCAAAAATATTGCTTATTAATATTCATTTTCATTATAAATGGTTAATGTTCATAGTTAATCTCTTTTTAAAAAGGGGGGGAGAGAATATGATATAGGAATGATTAGAAAAGATAAATGGATTTTGGTTTATTGATACAAACTTAAGGTCAATTTTGTTATGCTGTATATATCTTTCTACTCTTATCAAGGTATGATGTTCAAGTAACTCATTTAAAATTGTAATGCATAATTTAGAAATGCAGATAAATAGTCAACTAGGATAATCAAAGTTATAGTCATGTTAGTTAGGTTTTTGTAGGTACACAAAGATATATTTCAGTTAGATAGATATTCTTCAAACACTTCAAAGAAATGAAGAATATGGCATTTAAAATATTTTAAGAACTTAGACTTTTCTGGACAGTGAGACAGGTCTGCTCCTCCAATGTATTTCAGGAAAATGATGGGCATTGAAGAAACTTCAAGTAGAATTTACTTTGTGGCAACAGTTAGCCACTGGACAGGAAACTGTTCTGGTATTGACTGATTGATAGTATGCTGTATAAACTGGACATGCAGGTTCCATAGGAAAGTGACCACTGAACTTTGGCAGAACAAGCTGAGATGATCCTTCAGGTTCCTGCTTTGCAGAAAAAATTGCCAGGCATCCTTCTGCACACAAAGAGAAGTGACAGATAGACAGCACCAGATTTCCAGCATCACTGAAAGTTATGCCAGAGACTTTGAGCCTATAGGCTGAAGATGATCCCCCAAAGTTACAAAGGAACTTTGGGTGACTGTCCAGGCAGACAGGTGACATCTATGTTGTTTTCTAGACTTTGGAAGTTGTACTTCCTCTTTATTTGTGTAATATTATATCCTTCTGTGGTCTTTGATGTGGTTGAAGTTTAATAATTATAGGTATAGTTCTTTGTTATTTTAAAAGGTATATTAGATATGAAACTTTAGAGTCAGAAGGATAAAGTAGATAATGGAATATTTTCTTTAAGTTTGTTAATTACAAATAGACTAGATGTTGTAATTATAATTTTTGCTTGATAGCTGTTCTTTTGCATGTAATTTTGATATGTGAAAATTGAAACCTTTCTTTTTGATTAGACAGAAAAGAGGGAGAATAGTGGAAGTGTTCTCTGTATGTTGTAAATAAAGTAACTGGTTTGGCCTATGTGGAGCACCATAGAAGTGGGTGGAAGATCAGAGGAGAGACAGGTAGAAGGAAGGCAGAGTTGGTCAGTATCCATCTCACCCCCAAAGAAGTCCCATGAAAGGAATCCAGGTAAGCCATGGACCAGTCCACATGGCAGGGAGATTACTAGAAATGGATTGAATTAAGATAAAATCTCTAGCTAGAAATGTGCTTGAGACATAGGCCCAACAATATGAAATTAATATAAAAGCGTGATTCATTTAATTGAGGGATAAAAGCTGCCACCATCAAGGTCTGAACTTTTGGCCCAATCAGGTCCAGAAATATCTTACAACAGTAGTTCTATAGTATAACTTGAAGTTGAGATGTTGATACATCCTGAGGCTCCTTTGTTGAGCAAAATTGTTTTGGCAATCCTGGCTTTCCTGTTATTCCAAATGAACTTGAGTATTCTTTCAAAGTTTTTTTTTAAAAAAATTGTGTTGGGATTTTGATGGAAAATGCATTGAATCTATAGATTGCTTTTGGTAGGATAGCTATTTTTACTAAGTTGATACTACTGGTCCAGGCAAATGGAAGAACTTTTTATTTTCTAATATCCTCTTTAATTTCTTTCTTCAGTGATTTAAAGTTTTTGACAAATACACCTGTTACTTCCTTGGTTATAGTTATGCTGAGGCATTTAATGCTATTTGTTACTATTATAAAGGGTGATGTTTCCCTTATTTCTTTTTCAGCCATTTTATCTTTAGTGTATAGGAAGGCTACTGATTTTTTTTAATTAATCTTGTATCCTGCAACATTGCTGAAGGTATTTATCAGCTGTAGAAGTTCACTGGTAGATATTTGTGGGTTACTTATTTATACAATCATATCATCTGCAAATAGAGATAGTTTTACTTCTTTTTTTCCAATTTGTATCTCATTAATCTCCTGTTCTCTAATTGCTTTAGCTAAAATGTTGAGAACTCTATTGAATAGATAATGGGAGGGAGGACAGCCTTGTCTAGTTCCTGATTTTAGTGTGATTGCTTTGAACAAATTCCCATTTAGTTTGATGTTGGTCATCAGCTTTTTGTAAATTGCCTTTATTATATTTAAATATTTTCCCTGTGTTCCTGATCTCTCCAGGACTTTTGTCATAAAAGAGTGTTGGCTTTTTTCAAAGGCCTTTTCAGCATCTAAGGATATGATCATGTGGTTTTCTTTTTTCAGTTTGTTTATATGATAGATGAAATTTACAATGTTTTTGTATGTTGAGCCATCCTTGCACTTTTGGGATGAAACCCACTTGATCATGGTGGAATTTTTTTATGTTGTTGTATATGATTTGCCAGAATTTTGTTGAAGATTTTTGCATTAATATTCATGAGGGAAATTGGTCTGTAATTCTCTTTCTTTGTTGCATCTCTGAGTGGCTTGGATATTAGAGTTATTTTGGCCTCACAAAAATAGTTTGGCAATATTCTTTCAGTTTCTACTCTATGAAACAGTTTGAGGAGTATTGGTAGTAGTTCTTCTTTGAATGTTTGGTAGAATTCTGCACTGAAACATTCTGGACCTGGGATTATTTTACTTAGGAGGTTTTTAATGCCAACTTCAATTTCCTTCAGAGTTACAGGCCTTTTTAGGTATTTACCCTGATCTTGATTTAATTTTGATAAGTGGTACCAGTTGTGAAAGCAGCACATTTCTTCTAGGTTTTCTATTTTTTGAAGTATAGATTTTTCAAAGTATGACCAGAAAATTCTCTGGATTTCCTGCAGGTCTATTATTATGTCCCACCTTTTCATTTCTGATTTTGTTGATTTGATACTCTCTCTCTGCTTTTTGGCTAGTTTGTGAAAGGATTTATCTATCTTGTTGACTTTCTCAAAGAACCAACCCTTTCATTCATTGATTTTTTTTTGTATTGTTCTTTTTGTTTAAATTTTATTGATTTTAGCTCTGAGTTTGATTATTTCCTGCTTTCTACTTCTTCTAGGTGAGATTGCTTCTAATTGTTCTAAGGATTTCAGCTGTGCTGTTAGTTCTCTTGTGTGGGATTTCTCTAGGGTTTTCATACAGGCATCTAGTGCTACAAATTTTTCTCTGAAGACTGCTTACAATCTGTCCCATAAGTTTGAGTATGTTGTGGATTCATTTTCTTTAGTCTCTAGGAAGTCTTTGATTTCTTTCTTAATCTCTTTTTTGACTCAGAGGTGGTTTAGTTGAGTGATGTTTTATTTCTGAGAGTTGGTAGGTTTTCTGTGGTTTTTGATGTTTTTTTTTAACTCTAACTTTAGACCATGGTAGATTGATATGATACAAGTTATTATTTCCATTTTTTGTATCTATTGATATATGCTTTAGATCAATTGTGTGGTCAATTTTCGAAAAGTTCCATGTTGTGCTGAGAAATACGTATATTCTTTTGTGTTTGGGTGGAGGCTTCTGAAAGTATCTCTTAAATCCATTTTTATCATAATCTCTGTTAGACTCCTTACTTCTGTGTTGAGTCTCTGTCTGGTTGACCTATCCAGGAATGAAAGTGGGTTATTAAAGTTTTTCACATTTAGAGTGTGAGAATTGATGTGGAGTTTGAGCTTTAGTAGTATTTCTTTTACATAAATATGTTCATTTATATTTGGGGCCTAAATATTCTTGATTAAAATCTCATCTTGATCAATTTTTCCTGAGATGGATAAGTTATGATCATTCTGGTCTCTTTGAATTGATTTTAGTTTGAAGTCTACTTTATTAGATATTTGGATTGCAACACCAGAGTGTTTTGGGGGAACATTTGTTTGGAAAATTTTTTTCTAACTTTTTACTCTGAGCCTGTGTGTGTCTTTGGGGTTGATGTGTGTTTCTTATATGCAGCAGAAGGATGGTTTCTGTTTTTATATCTACCGTGTTATGGTGTGTCTTTTTATAGGTGAATTAAGTTCTTTGATATTAAGAAATATTAGTGACCACTGATTGTTATTTACTATTATTTTTGGTGGTACCTTGTATGTATTTCTTTTCATTGGGCTTTTTTTCTTTGGGCTTATCTATTCTTTCTGGTTTCATATGTGTATGTGGAATCGTTAGGTTGGAGTTTTCCCTCTAATGCTTTCTGAAGGGCTGGATTTGTGGATAGGTTTTGTTTAAGTTTGATTGTGTTGTGTAATATCTTGTTTACTCCATCTATGGTGACTCATAGTTTTGCTGGGTATAGTCTAGGTTGACAACCATGTTCATTCAGTGTCTGTATAACTTCTGACCAGGACCTTCTTGCTTTCATTGTTTCCATTGAATACTCAGGAGTTATTCTGATGGGTCTGCCTTTATAGGTAAATTGGCCCTTTGCTTCTGCAGCTCTAATTTTTTTTTCTTTGTTCTGTATGTTTTGTGTCTTAATTATTATTTGGCAGGCAGACTTTTTTGGTTTGGCCTACTCTATTTGGTATTGTGTGTGGGTCTTTAACTTTACAGGCATTTCCTTCTTTAGGAAGAGAAAGTTTTCTTCTATGATTTTATTGAATACATTATCTGTGCCTTTGAGCTGGTATTCTCCTTCTTCTAATCCTATTTTTCTCAATTTAGGTCTTTTCATGGTGTCCCAGATTTCCTGAACATTTTGTGTTATGACATTTTTAGTTTTAGTGTTTTCTTTGAATGCTGTATATATTTTAACTATTTAGTATTCCACCTCAGAGATTCTCTCTTCTAGCTCTTGGATTCGGTTGGTTATGCTTATATATGTATTTCCAGCTCTTTTCTTCAGGATTTCTATTTTCACCTTTGTCTCACTTTGTGTTTTTTATTGCTTCTATTTCAACTTTTAGTTTTTGGAATGTTTCTTTCATTTGTTTGTTTTTTTCTTCCTGGGTTTCTTTGTTTTACTTCTAGGATTTGTTCATCTCTTCCAATTTTTTGTTTGTAATTTCTTCTATTTCTTTATGGTAATTTTTTATATTCTCTTTGAGGTTTCTATAATATTCATAAAGTTGCTTTTGAGGTTAGTGTTTCTGTTTCCTCTTCATTGCTATTTTTAGGTCTTGGTGTTATAGAATGACCAGTTTCTTCTATAGTTGTTGCCTTGTTGTTCATCTTGTTATAGGTATTCTTGCACTGGCAACTGCTCATTGCTTTAGTTGTTCACACTTAGCTATTAGTCAGTTTGATTTAGAGAGTTTGTGTGTCTCCTGTCTGCTCTGAACACAGAGTCTGTATGGTCAGGGACTTAGCTCTGGACACAGGTCTGTATTTCAAAGGCCTCTATCTGTTTGTGATGAAGCAGTTTGTCCTGAAGATGAGGCCCAACTTAGGGAAGTCCTTTCTGCTAGGAATTGCTGGGGAAGGATCCTCTCAATTTTAGCCTAGGGCCTGTCAGCTAGTGGAGAATCTGAGAGCAGGACTCTGGGTGTGACCTCAGCCCCTGGAGAAGTATTTTACATGTGGGCAGCCCAGGAGCTGAGGTTCCCTAACCTCTGTGTTTGCCATGGACACAGTTGAGAATCCATCTGTCTGTGTCACCTATTCTTATTATTCATATTATTCAACTTCTCTTTTGTATAAACATCAGTAAAACCTATTTTTATTATTTTGAATCTGAAGAATATCTGTACCTGTAGAAATTAAATACATTCATGGCTTAAAAGAGATATGCAATTTTAAGTACAGAGACAAAACTTTAGAGGTTTATGCCTCCTACACTATCTAAAATAACTAGGAAGATCTTTTCATTTCTGACAAGTGACAAAGGAAGTTCAGGGCTGAAGGAATATTTAATAGATACATTTTCTTTATTTTACCATACTTTTAATTTATGCCAAGAAATACTATATATTAAATAATACTCTCATATTATGTTTTGGTATAGTTTCTTTTTTTTTCAAAATTTAACTTTTTATTCATTCATTGTAGAGTTTACATCATGTACCTCTGTTCCACTCATCTTCCTGTCCCTTTACTCTCTGCCCTTGAAACAGCCCCCCTAAAAAAATATGCAACTTTGGTCCTCTGGGAAAAGCTCCTACACATGCTCCAGTAGTTAATACCTTGGTTAGTATTGGATTGGGTTTACTATTAGCCCCAGTTGTGGGTACAGGAGATTCCTGGGTTGGTCAGCTCCCAAGGTTTCCCTCATTGTCAGCAATAGGGTAAGGTCTCTATAACTGCTTCCTGCTAGCTCACATTATGTAGTAAGTAACAAGGGGCAGATTTGGTTCTCCTACTCTCTCTTTCTTGAGGTCAACTCACCTAATTCTTTATCACCCATACTACTATGTTGCCCAAGTGAAGTGCAGGATCTGCTCTTCTGAGTCTCACAAATAGTGAGGGGGCAGGGCCAGGTCTTCTACTCTCATGTCTCAGGGACCTGCTTTCCCACTTGCAAAGGAAGTTAGGGGTGAGGGGCAAAGAGATGCCCTCACCCATGCCAACTCATGGCAGATGAGTATAGGAAACAGCTTTTTTTATGCTAATGTTCTTGTCTCCCACAGCAAGGTCAGTACTACCATGATGCCTAGGAAAAGTTTTTAGGGCCTACTTTTTTGAGTGCTTCAGCTAGTGAGGTACAGGACCAGCTTCCAGCTTCATGACCTCAGAACCAGCTCTATTATCTACCACAGTTGATGAGGAGTGGTGGTAGAACATATTGGAGTAGGGGGCTATTCCCCTCTACTACCACCATATGTCCGATAATGGCTAAACCAGTTCTCCCATACCAATATTTTCACTGGGACCCCTATCAATATAGTCAGCTCCACCATGCTGCCCAGGTGAAGTACAGGATCTACTCTCCCTAGTTCTGCAGTTGGTGAGGGAATGGGTCAGCTCTTATACCTGCCAAAGGTAGTGAGAGAAAGGGGTGCTTTGACATAAATTTGAGCATAAGAACATGGTAGAAAAATTCAGATTACAAACTCCTTCCTATAGAAGAAAATTTTTCTTTTAAATCACCTTTTCTGAGTATGTTGGTGTGAACAATTTACTTATTGATTAGTTATCTGTTATTCTTACTACTCTAACGGTAAATATCCCTATTCAAGGTCCCTTCCCCTTCCCACTACATCAGGTCATTCTCTCTTCTCCACAACTCCCCAATCCTTCCCTGGGCAGGCAGCAGGCAGTCCCAAGGTCCCACTGTCCCAATAATGCTTGGATCAGCCTCCACTCCTGGCAGATCCAGTTTTCTCCCCACAACCTCAAGACTGAGTCAGGTGTTCCTCTAGGGGGAGTGGGATCCAAGGAGCTATTCCAAGGTGTTTCTGATCCCAAGCTGTTCAGTGGTTGTGGTTTGCAGCCTCAGCATGCTTGGCTTTTTTCTTGTTTGTTTGTATGTTTAGACTCCACTAGTGAGTGAATACATCCCTTGTTTATCTTTCTGGGTTTGTGATACCTCACTCAGGAGGATATTTTCTAAATACATCCATTTGCATGCAAATTTTAGGATATAATTTTTTTCTTACTGCTGGGTAGTACTCCATTGTGTAGATGTACCATAGTTTGTTAATACATTCTTCAGTTGAGGGACATCTAGGTTGTTTCCAGGTTCTTGCTATTACAAATAATGCTTCTATGAACATAGTTGAGATAATGCCTTTGAAGTGTGACTGTGTATCTTTAGGGTATACACCCAGAAGTGGTATTGCTGTGTCCTTGGGTAGATTGATTCTCAATTTTCTGAGAAACTGCCATACTGCATTCCAAAGTGGCTGAACAAGCTTACACTCCCACCAACAATGGAGAAGTATTCTCGTTGCTCAGCATCCTCTCCAGTATAGGCGACTGTCATCTGTGTCTTTTATCTTAGCCAATCTAACAGGTGTCAGGTGATATCTCAAAGTTGTTTTGATTTGCATTTCTCTGATGGCTAAAGATGATGAGCACCTTTTCAGGTGCCTTTCAGCCATTCGTAATTCTTCTGCTGAGAATTCCCTTTTATAGAATTGAACCCCATTTTTTGATTGGGTTATTCAATGTTTTGGGGTCTAGATTCTTGAGTTCTTTATATATCTTAGAGATCAGTTCTCTATCATTTGTAGACTTGGTGAAAATCTTTCAAATGCCACCAGTTCTATTTGTCTCTTCTCAAATTCCCTTCCCCAATTCCCTATTCCCTCCCCCTCTCCATGTGACCCACCCATTTCTTGTTTCACATGGCCCCAGTTTATCTGTAAAATCTATTTCATTGTCTTTCCAAGGGAAGATTTATGTGTTCCCCATCACCATTTCCCAGTTCATTCCTCTATTCCTAAAGTCTTTGGGTGTATGGATTGTTTTTCATTTATTTAATGGCTAATATTCACATAAATGTAATTAATGTTATATTTATTTTTCTGCATCTGAATTCTCATACTCTAAATTATTTTTTGTTTCCATTCATTTCTATTAATATATTATGATGTTGTTTTTGTAAAAGCTGACAAGTAGTAAATTGTGTAAATGTACTATTATGCCCAAAGGAGCTTTTCATTCATGACCTTTAATCCTTGACTGAATAGCCAATTAGATTGCCAATGAGACCTTTGACAGTTAGATTGAATAGCAAACTTTCAGAAAGTCTGTTTTCGCTCAGCTTCCAGGTCCTCTTACTTCTTCTTCCATTTCCTAATGGTTTTAATGAGAATGCCCTCCATTCTTATATTATTGTTTGCTTTTTTCCTAGTGATGAACTGTTTGGGAGGGGCTATGAGATATGGCCTTGTTAGAGACTTTGGTGCCTATTGGAGGAGGTATTTCAAAGAGGGTTGGCTATAATGTTTATGATGCCCAATACAAGTCTCTCCTCCCTATCTTCCTCCCTCTTGTGGGTCAGGATAAAAAGATATCTTACTATGCTGAAGAGTCATGACATGTCTGGTTTCTGACATGATGATAATAGACTTACTCTAAAACTGCAAGCTGAATTATATCTCTTCTGTCAGAAGAGTTGCCTCAGTCATGACAAATCTTCACAGAAGTAAAATAGTAACTAAGACATCAAGGATATCATTTATGCATATGAATATATTAATGTTAATTGTAAAATGTGAAAATCATGTGTCAATGAAAAATTATTTCATTAATGAGCACTTATAAGAAATATGTGACACTATTACTGAACTAAGGGTTTTTCGTAACAGAAATTGTTATGTCTAGGTTGTGTGCTTTCAGCTTCCCTGATTGCAGCCATGTATGGATGTGCTAGGCTTCTGTCCTTGCTGTCTACTCTGTCCCTTTCTTTACTTAAAAGGTTTTTCTTCCATATCTACCACTGTTCTCCCTTCCATCCCTCCTCCCAGTCACTCCCAGTCTTCCTTCAGCCTCCCCTCTCATTCCCTCATTAATAAATGAGTGCAAGGAGTTTCAAGGTGAGTTATTTCAGTCTGGCATATCCAATTGAGGTATGTCCCAGTCCCTCATCCCAGTATTAAGGCTGAATTAGGTGTTCCTCTGTAGGAAATGGCCTCAGAAATGTCAGTTCATGCACTAGGAACATACTCTTATTCTATGGCAAGAAGCTCCAAAAACTGTCCACATAATTTGACAGTTGTTTACCTTTGGAGGGTTTAGTTCCTTTCCCTGATTTCCCTCAGTGATTGTTTCTGAGTCAATGATCTCTCAATAGCTCTGGTCAGCCATATTTGTGTGTCTCCTCCTCATGATCCTGATCTCTTTGCTCATACTCTCTCTGTTCTCTCTCACTCTTCAACTGGACCAGGAGCTTGACCCGGTGCTAACCTATAGATCTTTCCTTCTGCCTCTATTCATTTCTGGATGAAGTTTCTATAATAAATATTAAGGTGATCTTGCATTTGATTATAGGGGAAGTCCTGTTTAGTTGCTCAAATTACTTCTGGAATACCTAATGGTTTTCTCCTACTTTATGACATCATTTTCCCTCTCAACCAATCAGCATCAGATTGAGGTTACCATGGAGTTTACTAACTAGCTTTGCCTCAGTCCTGAGCATCTTTGATATGTTTAGATGTGATTTTCATTACTGTGAAACCTAATAATCTGTTTCACATTCCTTTATCCAGATCATATGCTGTTTTGTTCCCATCACTTTATCTGGATCCTACAATTTTTTCCATCCCATTTTTGAGATTCTATATCTTTTTTGTTTCCAACCATTTATCAAGACCCTACTTTTTCCCGTCCCTTTACCCAAATCCTACTGTCACCCTATCCCTTTATCTAGATTCTCCTCCTTTTGTTCTCATCCCTTTATCCAGGACCTTTTCCTTGTTTCCTTCAAATACATTTATTTATGTCCTCTATTTCTCCCATCACTTTATCTAGTTCCTCCTTTTTTGTTACAATCTCTTTACCAAGATCCTACTGTTTGGTGTTCCTGACTTGAGGATGTCAGGTAAGGAAAGAAACTTTAAAGTTTGTTTTATTAGACAGATCACTAAATTGGGAAGCATTATCTCACAGAAAAATGTGAGATAAGAAGAAAATTGCTGAAACAGAGGCTGATGACATAACTGTGGTCTTGGTTCTGATGTTTTCTTTTTCTTTTTTTTTTATTCTTCAAATGTACTTTTAGCATATTCTTTTTTTCTTTGTTTTGTTGTTTTTATTTTTGAATAAAGTCTCATTTTTTAATCCATGTATCCTCTTGTTAATACTCCCTTCTCCCTCCTGCCACCCCCCAGTCACCCTCTCTTCTTCCTACCTTCTCATCTCCTCCCAGCAAAGGCAGGAAGTCACAAGGTCCCATGATGGCTTACTCCAGCATCCACTCCTGGCAATTCCATGTTCCTCATCCCAACATCAAGACTGGGTCACATGTTTGTCTGGAGGGAATGGGCTCCAAGGTGCCACTCCAAGGTACTTCAGATCCCTAGCTCTTCACTGGGTGTGATTTGCATCTTGAGTGTGTTTTGCTTTTTTTGTTTGTTTAAAGTCCACTAATGAGTGAGTACATGCCTTGCTTATCTTTCTGGGTTTGTGACAACTCCCTCAGGAGAATATTCTCCAAATCCATTCATTTGCCTATGAATTTTAGGATATCATTTTTCTTACAGCTGAGTATCATTGTGTAAATGTACCACAGTGTGTTAAACCATTCTTTAGTTGAGGGGCATCTTGGTTGCTTCCAGGTTCTTGCTATTATGAATAATGCTGCTTTGAACATAGTTGAGCTAATGCTTTTGTAGCATGAATGTGCATCTTTGAAGTGTACACCCAATAGTGGTATTACTGGGTCCTTGGGGAGATTGATTCCCAGTTAATTGAGAAACTACCATACTGCATTCCAGAGTGTCTGAACAAGCTTGCACTCCCACCAACAATGGAGGAGTGTTGCCCTTGCTCTGCAACCTTGCCAGCATAGGCTGTAATTAATGTCTTTAATCTTAGCCATTGACAGGTGTAAAGTGGTATCTTAAAGGTTTTTTTTTTCTTTGATTTGCATTTCTATGATGGCTAAAGATGTTGAGCATTTTTTCAAGTGCTTTTCAGCCTTTTGTAGTTCTGAAAGAATTCTCATTTTAGTTCTGAACCCCATTTTTAATAGGGTTATTTAGGATTTGGGGCTCTAGTTTCTTGAGTTCTCAATATGTTTTAGATAGTCCTTTCTCACTTGTAGGGTTGGTGAAAATCTTTTCCCATTCTGTAGGCTGTTGTTTTGTCTTACTGACTGTGTCCTGAGCTTTACTGAAGATTCTCTTGTTTCAGGAGGTCCCACTGATTGATTGTTGTTCTTAGTGTCTGTGCTAATGGGTTAGGGAAGAATATTTAGGAAGTGGCCACCTATGCCAATGCCTTGGATGGTATTTTCCACTTATGTTTTCCACCAGTTTAGTATATGAGTTTATGTTGAGGTCTTTGAGCTACTTGGATTTGAGTTTTGTGCAGGGTGATAGGTTGAGATCTATTTGCATTTTTCTACACACTACCATCAGTTATGGCAACACCATTTGTTGTTAATACTATCCTTTTTCCATTAAATACTTTTTTTCACTTTATCAAAAAATTAGGTGTTCATAGGTGTGTGGGTTAATATTGGGGTATTCACTTCAGTTTTATTGATCCACAAGTCTTTTTTTTTTTTTTTGCCAGTATCAAGCTGTTTTTATTACTGTAGTTCTATAGTATAACTTGAAGTCAAGGATAGTGATGCTTTTTGAGGTTATTTGTTTAACAAAGTTGTTTTGGCAATCCAGCCTTTTCTGTTATTCCAAATGAAATTCAGTACTGTTGTTTCAATGTCTGTAAAAAATTGTTTTGTGATTTTGATTGGAATTGCATTTAATCTGTAGATTGCCTCTGGTAGGGTTGCCGTTTTTAGTATGTTGATCATACCTATCCAGCAACATGGGAAATCTTTCCATTTTCAGATATCCTCTTCAGTATCAATATCTTTCTTCAGTTATTTAAAGTTTTTGTCAAATAGATCTGTTATTTCTTTGGCTACAATTATACTGAGGTATTTAATGCTATTTCCCTTATTTCTTTTTCAGCCCTTTTATCATTAATGCATCAGAGGGATACTGATTTTTTTAAGTTAATAAAAGATTTTTGGATTTTTTTTCAAAGGTGTTTTCAGCATGTAGGGTGATAATCATGTGTTTTTTCCTTCAATTTTTTCATATGATAGATGACATTTACTGTTTTTTGTATGTGGAACCACCCCTGCATTTCTGGGATGAAGTCTTCTTGATCATGGTGAATAATTTTTTTAATATGTTGTTGTATTCAGGTTCGAGGATTTTGTTGAGAATTTCTGCATCAGTGTTCATGAGGGAAATTGGTCTGTAATTCTTTCTTTGTTGTGTCTTTCTGTTTCTTGAGTATCAAGGTTATTATGACCTCATAATGAGAGTTTGGCAACATTCTTTCATTTTCTACTGTATGGAACAGTTCGAGATGTATTGGTATTAATTCTTCTTTAAATGTCTGGTAAAATTCTGCACTGAAACCATCTTGTCCTGGGTTTTTTTTTTAACTTTTTAATTGGGGGACTTTTAGTAAGAGCTTCAATTTCTTTTGGGGTTATAGGCCTGTTTAGATCTTTAATCTAATCTTGATTTAATTTTGGTAAGTGGAACCTGTGCAGAAAGCTGTCCATTTCTTCCAGACTTTCCATCTTTGTGGAATATAGATTTTCACAGTATGACTTGATAATTCTCTGAATTTCCTGGGGGTCTGTTTCTATGTTTTCCTTTTCCTTTTTGATTTTCTTAATTTGGATACTCTCTCTCTGCTTTTTGGTTAGTTTGAATGAGGGTTTATCTATCTTGTTGACTTTCTCAAAGAATCAACTCTCTGATTCATTGATTGTTTCTATTGGTTTTGTTTTTTTTGTTTTTTTTTTTTTTGCATCAATTGTGTTGATTTCAGCTCTATGTTTGATTATTTCCTGCTATATACTCCTTCTATGTAAATTGTTTCTAATTATTCTCATTATTCTTGGACTTTCAGCTGTGATGTTAGTTTTCTTGTGTGGGATTTTACTAGGTTTTTTTATATAGTCATCTCTTGTTATGAACTTTCCTCTTAAGACTGCTTTCTTTGTATCTCATAAGTATAAGTATGTTGTGGATTTATTTTTTGTTAAATTCTAGGAAGCTATCATGGTACTAACCCACCAAGAAATATATGTTAACTAAAGAATTTTAATTAAAAGATACTCACATAACAGGGATAACAGGGATTGTTCCAGGGGAGAAAGAGAAAAGGCAGGAGAAGGACGGAGAAGTGGAGAGCAGGAACGATCCACTCCGGAGAAAGCAGGAGCAGTCTGTAGATCCACGCAGCAGAAAGCAGCAGCAGTCCCAACCGTGGAAAACAGGAGCAATCCTAACCTTGCACAGCAGGAGCGATCCGAGGAACCGTCTGCCCAGCAGAGCGAGAGCAGTTCCAGCCGGCCAGTCCCCTTCCACGTCACTCGTCCAGTGACGCGACGCTTCTGTCTTCCGGCGCGATGCTTGTTCATCATTTCCTCCCCGACTCCGCACGGCTCAGCACTCTGGCGTGGCTTTTTTGTAGAGTTTCAAATTTCCCGCTACATCTCCCCCTTCTGTCTAAATAAGAGGGTTCTAAACTAAATATAAAACTACATACTATAAGGATCATCATAAGGCAGTGTCTGGGGAAGAGAAAGGTACTAACATAAGTGAGGTCAAACTACCACTAACAAACAAGAAATACAAGGT
>PVIH01016396.1:0-45736 GCA_004025045.1 Sigmodon hispidus
GCCAAGGGAGGGGATGGGGAGTTGCAGAGAAGAAAAATGACCAGATGTGGTGGGAGGGGGAAGAGACCTTGAATAAGGATATACAGGGATGGAAAAAAAAATTCAGAGGGAAAGCTGAACACAAAGAAAATATATGTGTAGCAATCTTATTTGCATTTCCACCCTTGATAAGCCATGCTTATGATTATTATCCTCTGCATAGTTATTGTTAACTCTTCTGCATTTTTAAATTCTTTTTACTGTTTTATGATAAATACAAAATAAAGAAGGAAAAAAAAAAGCACCTGGAGAGTCCTAAACTCATTCCTACTTTAAAAAAGAAATTGATCCTGGGGCTGCATGACTCTGATGGCAACTCTCAAGAGGCTAAGACAAAAAAGAGAGAATTTCTTACGCAGATTAGGCTGCATGAGAAGATAGTTATTCTAGACGTTTTTGGAAAGTGAGGTATAGAAAGATTGAGGAATAAGATAAGACAGACTACAGATAATACCTCAAAGAATTAGAACAATATTATAAATGATCACATTTTCAAAACAAGAGGCATTAAAGAAAAATAAGTAAAATATACACTAAAGGAAATCATACACAAAATAATTATAAAAGATGATACAAAAGAAGTTAATGTTTATCTTAACTACCTAACATGAAGAAAAGTCAAAATTATAAATAAAAGTACTGGAGAGATAGCCATAAAAGGGTAGGCTCAGAGTGCAGAAAGAACAACTACTGATCCATAAATAAAAAAGATCATATAAACTATCTGCCATCCTATGGAATGACATAGAATAAATGAGTAAAGTCTTAAAGTATGGCATTGTCTAAGATTGAATTTTAAAAAATAGTCTAAAAATCCCCAATAAAATCAAGAGGTTAATTAACAGCAAGCTAAATTGGCACAGCACAATGTTTATTGCCATACACAAATGCTGCTCTCAGTCTTAATCAGAGAAGCTTTTGATTGCCATGAAATGCAGGAAAAGCAGACATGCAAGATTTTTCAGGATATTGAGAATAAGTGAGAGTGCTCAGCCACAAATGGACATTGTATTTTATTGCCTATTCTATGGTAAGCTCCCCTGGCTCTGATGAGTACTAGCAAGCCCATGGTTAAACAGTCTTAGGTAAACTCAGTAGGTTATAAAACCACAACAAAAAACCAACATGAATGTGTGAGAGATATTTGGGGGATGAAAGGTAATACAAGTAGGAAGCAAGTAAGAGAAGTGTGACAATGATCAGAATATACTGTATAAGAACTTGTCAATTGAGGAAATTTAATGAAAGAAAAATAAGCACTCAACAAAAAGCTTATGGCCAGATGATCTCATTAAATTATTAACCTATATCTAAAAGTAATTAATGCTAATTTATAAATCTCAAATTCTCCCAAAATTTCAAATGGAAGAATGATTCCACCAAACTCCTTTAATGAGACATTGATTACAAATACTTAAAAAGATACAAAAACCAAGTACAAGACAATATATCTGAGTAATACATAATCCAAATTTTTCAATCTCTCAGATTCCTGGATGGTGAAATTAGAGTAACACCATACTCACATTACTCCAAGTTTTAGAATTGCTTTAAAGTTTTCAGTATACGTACCAATGTATAGAGATAATTTTAAATGTGGCCATAACATCTCTAAGTTATTTCCTCAGTAAGATCAAAAAATTAAACCATATCCTGACACTTAATTGTTTTAAAGGAAGGAGTTCCCTATATTTTTTTTAGTAAATTTTGTATTATAATTATTATTATTAATATGGAAGTTATAATACCTCAAATTTTTTATTCTCTTTTTTTTTCTTTATTTTGTATTTAACCAAAAATACAGTAAAATGAATTTAAAATGAGGAAAAGTTAACAATAACTATAAAGAGGATAAGCCCTCTATTAATGGCTATGTACTACCTACTAATTATTTTATTCAATCTTCACTTAGTTTGAGGTAAAAGTTAAGAGAAGCCAGTGATAAATACAGGGTGATTTATCTTCTTTTGCCTTTACACAATGAACCCACACATAGGATTCTTAGACACTGAAACACAAGAGTCTTTTAATACAAAAGGAATATTATATTCTGCTTGGTGTGATAGTAAGATCGATCATCAACAAGGTTAAAACCAACCCTAATGCTTTACATTAAAATCCTTCACAAGCCACTATTAAGTAATAAAACAATCCAACTCGATTCAGATCATGATTCAAAAAATTACAAATGTTACAACTCAGTAGTTATAAAAGAGTTTATCAAAATATAATAATGATAATCATTCCAGACCAGACAGTTTTATGTAACTCATGATTTTTGAAATAGTAATAATAGGGTTGCCATTTTTGAGAATCTGCACTGTTTTCACAATGTAGTATAGTTTTCATACAGTTTATCTCATCAAATCTGCTAAATAGCTCCATGAATTATATAGCAATAAATAATAAACATGTGAAAATGAGGCCAGAAACATACATTAAACTTTCACATGGCTACATGGCTAGAAACTGAGGAGGATTGAATATGAACCCTTTTCACTGTGGCAATATTTGTTCTCCCTTGCCCAACTAGTATACTTCCTACTGAAGAACAGATGTTCCTTTAAGCAAATATGAATTTAATCTAGGGTTTTAGGAATGCATAATTCCCTGCTTCTTGAGTATCAAATGTATGCCTCTGCAAAATCAGATGCATCCAGAATAAGAATGAAATTCTATCCTTGAATACATATTCTATAGAGTCCTAGGGGAGTTTAGTACAACCTGCTGGCTGCCAGCATATTTTTTCTATCTTTTGTATCTTTCTTTTTCTTAATATAATGTGGTCTGACTGAGAAAATACCTTTTTCCATCTCTCCAGATGATTAAAAGTTGACCAACATTTTATATCAATCATAGTAGTCAATTCGGCTTCTACTTTTTATTTAGGCAGGGAGATATGGCATATTTAGTCCAGGAAGATATATGGAAAAATATGTTGAAAGTGACTTCTGATGTATGTTCTTTCATTTAATTTGATTATGGTTAATGTGAATTAATCAACACATTGTTTTCTTGTTTCTCAGAAAAAAAATTGTAAAATTGTTCTTAAAGTGGAAACTTAGACAAGATACACTAGGATGAAAGTGTTTTATTTAATGAAGTGAAAGAAACTATGGAGTAATTTTAAGAGTCTTTTCATGAAGTGTTTGTTTTAAATATTATATAAATCATATAATAAGATATAAAGCTAAAAACAAAAGACTTCACAACAATGCAAAAATTGCATAATTTCTAGTGAAGTTAAATAGCCCACCAAATTCAAGGCAGTTACCTGGCACTGAAAATTATGTTTATTATATCACAGAAAAGCTATACAATATTTATTATAAAATAACACTCAAAACTTAATAAGAGAAATGATAAAACTGGGGAAGGAAATATGTGAGGGGGTCTAGTACTTATTCTTGATTATAACTATAATAAGTTCCTCTTAAAGGTGAAAAAGTAAAGGAACATGACAGTTTATTTTTACACATATCAGCACACACATCAAAATACATATTCAACATATCAATATCCTTCTGTAGCAAATGTGAATAAAATGAAATTGGTATATACAACTTCTCATGAAACTACTTCCTTCAATGGAACATTCGAATCCTAAAACTTGCCATTTTGTGTGAGATGAGTCATAATCTCAGAGAGAATCCCAGTACAGCTGTAGATAATATGTAAAATATGGAAAGAACAAGAAATATGGAGAAGGGAAAGGAAGTAAAATGTTTGAATAGCATAAATTAAAAAGCTACAGTCAGCACTCTGTGCCTACAGGGCTTGATTCCATTATGCACCACAGAAACAAAACCATGGGAGGTCAAATTTCTTATATGAAATGGCACAGGTTTCACATATAAAGTACACATATCTTCTTATACAGTTCAAATAATATTTATAGTTATTAATGTTCACTGTTGTTTAATAAATAATTGGGAAATCTGGGTAATTAAAAGATTACCTGATCTTTTCAGATACATCTGACAAATACAGATACATATTTTTACTAAGTGTTTCTGAAACAAAATTGACTGAAGTCTTTCATAAAGTCTCTGCATTGAGGAAGTTTGAACACTGAATCCAGGTTTAGTGAAGAACATTTTATGAAAGGAGAATAATATACTGCTGATGTTTGCCACAGTGACCACAAAAAGACATAAAATAGAAGCTAAGAGACAACAAAGGAAACATGGAAGAAATTATGAAAAGGTGGAGCAAGAGTTGAAGGAGGAGACCTTTAAGAAAAGATAAGTTTCCTATGAATATCTTGGACACAAGTGTGTGAGTGTGTGGGGTGTGTGTGTGTGTGTGTGTGTGTGTGTATGTGTGTGCACTCTTACATAGTAAGCAGGTGTATCCTTTGTGTGGACAAGTTCTGAGATATACATGAGGCCCTGGATAAAATTAACTGTTTTTGTAAGAAAGCCAAGAAGGAGAATAAGCACATCATTTTATGATTGGTGCTTCCTTTGTATTTTTTGTTTGTTATTATATGATATATTGTTAACTATATAGCAAATGTATCTCAGCCTAAGCCTATGCTTTATAAAAATCTGCTATCTAAAAATCTTAAGAGAAAATTCTGTTATGCTTACATCCAAGTTTAACTGTTTTGAAGCAATCAGTATATAGGGGTTTCCTTTCTCTCCCTTTGTTATTCTACTGTTGGTTGCAATTATTAATTTTTTAATATAGAGCTTTTATATTATGAAAATGCTTCTCTAGACTATTTCAATGTACTTTATGCTTCTTGAGTTGTACAATTGTTTCTTATATTACAAATTAATATACATATTCTATTACTTACAGGTATACTGTCTAAGGTTGACAGCTACTATTCATCAGAGAGACAAGAAGCAAAGATGAGGATTTCTTTATTCCCAGATACTTTTCAGCATCAACATATATTAAAAAACTATGGCACAGATGGAATGGTGGTAACAATATAATAAACCAATTGCTGTCAGGTTCAGGAATTTGTAAATATGAAACATCAAATTTTACTTAGATTTCATGACATTGAGCTTGAATCTCAATTCTGTATGTCACTAGTTGCTTTAACCGATAATCTATCTTACTTAAAATTTCTTTACCATGTGATTCTGGTAAAATGGGTTCTGATACTGTGATAAAAATCAATTCATATTTATAATGTATTAATTGGAGGAGATATATATTTGGAAGTCTTTGAGAAACAGTAAATGTGAGTTGAATAAGATAGTATTTTTAACAAATGTTGTTGGCATAGATGGATTGCAGTGTGTGGGAAAATGCAAATAGATCCAAGCCTGTCACCCTGCACAAAACTCAAATCCAAGTGCATCAAAGACATCAACATAAACCCAGCAACACTGAACTTGATAGAAAAATAAATGGGAGACATCCTCCAATGCATTGGCACTGGAGACCACTTCCTAAATATAACACCAGTAGCACAGACACTAAGAACAACAATCAATCAGTGGGACCTCCTGAAACTGAGAAGCTTCTGTAAAGCTAAGGACATAGTCAATAGGAAAAAACAACAGCCTACAGAATGGGAAAAGTTTTTGACCAACCATAATAGTGATAGAGGACTGATCCCTAAAATATATAGAGAACTCAACAAGAGCCCAAAACCTTGAACAATCGAATCAAAAAATGGGGTTCAGAACTTAAAAGGAAATTGTCAGCAGAAGAATTACAAATGGCTGAAAGGCACATGAAAAACTGCTCAACATCTTTAGCCATCAAAGAAATGCAAATCAAAACAACTTTGAGTTACCACCTTATACCTGTCAGATTGGCTAAGATAAAAGACACAGATGACAGCCTATGCTGCAGAGGTTGTGGAACAAGGGGAACACTCCTCCATTGTTGATGGAAGTGTAACCTGGTTCAGCCACTGGAATGTATTATGGCGATTTCTCTGAAAACTGGGAATCAATCTCCCCAAGGCTCCAAGAATACGACCACTGGGCATATACCCTAAAGATGCACATTTGCACTCCAAAAGCATTAGCTCAACTATGTTCATTGCAGCATTATTTGTAGTAGCACAAAACTGGAACCAACCTAGATGTCCCTCAATTGAAGAATGGATTAACAAACTGTGGTACATCTACACAATGGAGTACTACTCAGCAGTAAGAAAAAATGATACTCTAAAATTTGTAAGCAAATGGATAGACTTGGAGAATATCCTCCTGAGTAAGGTATCACAAACTCAGAAAGATAAGCAGGGGATGTACTCACTCATTAGTGGACTCTCAAGAAAAAGCTAAGCATTCCCAAGCTGCAAACCACAACCGCTGAACAAGTTGGGATCTGAAGTGCCTTGGAGTGGCACCTTGGATCACACTCCTTCCAGAGGAACACCTGACCCAGTCTTGATGTTGAGGTAAGAAAAGTGGATCTGGCAAAAGTGGATGCTGAACTAGGCTATATTGGGGCCTTGGAACCTCTTGCCCATGCTGGGGAGGAGATAAAGAGATATGGAGAAGAAAGAGTGACTGGAAGGGGTGTGAGGGGGAAGGGAGCTCAAACAAGGATATACATAGATAAAAGTATGACTTTATTCATAATAGAAATTAAAACTGATAAATGATTCTTTTGTTGTTCTGAGTCCCTTTTCACCAAACCTAATTCTATGAATGCAAACAACGTAAAATATCTTTTCAAAGTCTGACTGCTAGACTTTGTGAGGTACAGAAGGGCAAGTACAATAGTTAGAGATTGAAGTGTTTACTGTATTAATATACATTAAGCTATATATAATACAAAACATAAACACGGTCTTTGTAGTCCTCCAAAATTGTGGCATATGTTTTTCCTGTCATATTCTCACACAAAAGTAGCTTCAAAGTGCCTCTGGAAGGGCAATGCTCATGTCAGTAGAACAAACAGAAAATGACCTGATGGGGAAATCAGAAAAGAAAGCTTTACTCAGAGAGGCAAAAAGAATGTTGGATGGGCATAATTTAATGGAGCATTGGGATAAAAGAAGGATTAATTAAGTTTGTCTTATTATTGAACAACAGGATTAATATAGAAAAGAAAGAATATGTCTCATAAAACTACAATCACTGCTGAGTCATATCCTTACTACAATATCAAAAAGGACAAAGAAATGATTGTGAGCAATGAAACAAAGTTTACTTCATCACTTATCATGGTAGATAAGTTCATACAAAATTGTTGAAAATAAGCTAGAAATGCATTTTTAACTAGAGACTGAGACTAGTATGAACACAAATACAGTGGTAATTTACATTTAGATTGAAGCCATGATTAAGTCACATTGATAAAATAATAGGCAATATAAAGGAGCCCTTCATCCATATTTCTATGCTAATGTGGTTGGAAGAAAATAGATAGATATTGAAAGAAACACACAGAACAGAGGCATAAACTTCATGAGGTTAAAGGTTCTAAAAATTCTCACTGAGGCAGAAACTACTGAGATTAATGACATTATTTACAGCCACTAAAATTATTTCTTTAAAGAATAAAGCAAAGTCAACAGAAGGCAGTATGTAAAAGAACATCTATTAACAAAAAAAGGACTTTGGGACTTTTGGGGAGAGAAGTCAGGTATGTCCTCATATAGAAACTTTACATAGGATAAGCCTCCAGGAGAAAAATCTCAATGATTAAGAGTATTGTGAGTTTTTAAAATATAAGATTAAGAACCAAGTATGTTAATGAGCCAGGTCACAAAAGTGGGGGTTGCATACAGCTGTAAAACAATTATTATTCATCTGTGACAGCTAAGTGATACAATGAAAAGGATAAATCACTCATACTTAGTGTTTGGAGCTTGGTCACAATGCTTCAGCATAGTAAGTTAAACAAAAATTTCAAGCTTGGGACAAATGTAGATAATTGAGGTTTCTGTGATATTGTGACAAGAAAAGATAATTGTTTATAATAACTGTTCCAAACTGTCTTAAAAATAAAACAAGAAATGTGTTTTCCTATGTATCTTCAAACATTTGCATAAGACCTGGTACAATGTAATCCAATAGAGTTTGAGTTCACTCCAAGTATGACAGGTACCACCTGTAGTTGACAGTGTAGGCTCAGTCCTGCAGAAAGTTCAGTGAGCATTTTGGTAGTGTGAAATTACAAGGTTTTTAAAGCCATCTTCCTTTAAAAATAGTCACAATAGATCATTTCTGGTCTGTCCCAACTTGCCATTTTAAGAAATTTCTTTTTTTTTTTTGAAAGATAAACATTATGTTTATTCCATCAGGTTGCATTACAGAAGATAAATGCACTGAGTATTTTATTATATATTATGTATTTAGTAATATTTAGACAAAGGTAAAGTGAACAAAATGAGCTTGCAAATTGTAATATCATCTGCAATTATTTAATTGAGGAATCATATCTGAGCAAGGCCTTAATGAAGTGTTAATGAGGTAAAGATGTGCTGCCAGAAAAGGCATTAGAGAGAACCTACAAAATTTAGCTCAGTAAAGTGATAATGAGGGAGAAACATCTTCTATCTTTGTCTTGGCTTCTGTTCCTTTGTTTCAGAATATAGGATCTATCTCTTAAATCTTGGTGGTTTCCATGGGAGATAGTTAAATTAAAGCAGTGTTAAGGGACTGGATGTGGGAGAGAAGGAAAGATAAATTTAAACTTAAAATGTCAATAAAAATAGTACTTTGCATCCAAAAGAGATTGACATAAGCCATCAGTAGCAGGTGAGATGTAATTATTATTTACTGGTAAGGAAAAAACTGTTGAAAACTCTTCTCTAGAATTATAGATTTGGTATTTGTAAATTGTGAAATGAAAAACAGGTTAAAGAAGAAAGAATCCTTTCTTACTTAGTTAACTTTGCTCTATATTGCAAGAAACTAGCATATAACAGAGTGCATATCCATGGCCCCAAACAGATGTTTCTTTTGAGGGGAATCAGAAACATGACAGCAATGGATCAGCTGAGTCCCCAGGAGCACAGCTGAGCAGTCAGAGGTAAGGGTAGCCCTGCCTTCAGGCCAAACAGTGACTTCCACTGCCTGAATTCAGCCCCTGAGACAGTGGGCAGCTTTGCCAGAACATAATCTGCTCAGTCTACAGCTGGCTGGTGTAATAGCAGCTTGAGAGCACTAGAGCAGCCTTGTTCCTAGGCACACAGCTGAGAGATCAGAGGTAAGGGGCATCCCATTTTAGGCCAAGAGGTAACTTCCACTGTCTGAGCCCAGGCCCTGAGATGGTGCTAAGCTTTGGCAGAACACAATCTGCTCAGACAATGGCTGGCATCATAGCACTAAAAACTCAGTGGAACAGCAGACCCTCTAAACACACAGCAGATTAAGAGCACTCAGACCAACAATGCACTAATAGCCTACCAAGAACTAACAGAGAGTTAATTGAGGAAACAATGGGCAGAAACCAGTGCAAGAATATATACAACAATGTAAAGATCAACAAGACAACTTCAGAAGAAGCAAGTGGTTCTATACCTTCAAGACCTGAACATAACAATGAAGAGGAAACATGAGAAAATGACTGTAAAAACAGTTTTATGAAACCAGTTGAAGCATTAAAAAAGGATATAAATAACTCCCTTAAAGAAATAGAAGAAAATACAAATACAAAATTACAGGGGAAAAACAAATCCCTGAAAGAAAATGAAGAAAACCAAGAAAGAGAAAACAAACAGGTGAAAGAAACTTTACAGGAATTAAAAATTGAAATGGAGGTAATAGAAAAGGCACAAACTGAGACAAAGATGAAAATAGGAAATCTAAAAAAAAGACCTGGGAACACATATTCAAGCATAACGAACAGAATACAAGAGATGGAGGAGAGAAACTCTGCAGTGGAAGACTCAATAGTGGTATTAGATACATTAGTTAAAGAAATCACTAAAACCAAAAATGTCATAATACAAAATGCCCAGGAAATGGGGGACAAAATAAAAAGACTAAACATAAGAATAATTGGAATTGAAAGAGAATACCAGCTCAATGACAGAAAATATAATCAACAAAATAATAAAAGAAAACTTCCCCAGCCTAAAGAAGGAAATGTCTATAAAGATACAGGAAGCCCACAGAACACTAAATAGACTAAATAGACTAGACCTACAAAACAGTCTACTCGCCATATAATAATCAAGCTACCAAACCTACAGAAGAAAGAGAAAATAATATGTGCTGAAAAGGAAAAAGGCCAAATCATCCATAAAGTCAGACCCATCAGAATAATATCTGAATATTCAATGGAAAAAAGTAAAAGCAAGAAGGTCCTAGTAAGACATTAACAAGAGACTAAAAGTGCATAGATGCCAACCTAGACTACTGTACCCAGCAAAACTATCAATAAACATAGTTGAAGTAAACAAGATATTTCATGACAAAACCAGATTTAATCAATACCTAACTACAGATCGGCTCTAGAAAAAGCCCTAGAGGGAAAATTCCAACCTAAGAAAACCAGAAACACCCATTTAACCACAAACAATTGATAAGCCCACAGAAGAACCTCCCCCCAAAAAGAAATACAAGACACTACCAAAAATTACAGGAAATATCGATCATTGTTCATTAATATCCCTTAATATCAATGAACTCAATTAACCTATGACAAGACACACCTTAGCACAATGGATACAAAAACAGAAACCATCCTGCTGCATACAAAAAACACAGCTCAACTTCAAAGATAGATACAGGTTTAGAGTAGAATACTGGGAAAACACTTTACAATCAAATGGCCCTAGGAAACAAAATGGTATAGCCATTCTAATATTAACAAAATATACTTTAAAATAAAATCAATAAAAAGAGACCAACAGAGACACTACTTATTCACCTCAGGAAAAGTGCACCAAGACAAAATTTCAATCCTGAATATCTATGCCCCTAACACAAGGGCACCTACATATGTAAAAGAAACACTACTATAGGTTAAACCTCATATCAAACCTGACACACTAATAAAGTGGGAGACTTTAGTACCCCACTTTCACACCAGGCAGAAACTCAACAGGGACATATGGGATCTATCAGAAGTTATGTCCCAAATGGACTTAGTATATATATATATATATATATATATATATATATATATATATATACTGAAACCTTCAACCAAACTAAAAGGAATATACATATATCTCAGCATTGCATGGAACTTTTTATAAAACTGACCACATAATAGGTCATGTAGAAAATATCAACAGGTACAAAAAAATGGGAATAACTCCTTGTACCATATCAGATCACCATGGTCTAAAGCTAGAGTTCAACAACATCAAATATCACAGAAAGCCTATCAATGCATGGAAACTAAACACCATTCAACTAAACTGCATCTGAGTCAAGGAATAATTTAAGAAAGAAATCCAAGACTTCCTAGAATTTAACAAAAATGAATCAACGTCATACCCAAACGTATGAGTTACAATGAATGCAAACTTAAGAGGAAAATTCATAGCACTAGATTCCTATATGAAAAGACTAGAGAAGTCCCACACAAGACAACTGTTAGCACAGCTGAAAGCCTGAGAACAATTAGAAGCAAACTCACCTAGAAGGAATAGACTGCAGGAAATAACCAAACTTAGAACTGAAATCAATACAATTGAAACAAAAAGAATACAAGGAATTAATAAATCAAAGAGTTGGTTCTTCAAGAAATTCAACAAGATAGATAAACCCTTATTCAAACTGCCCAAAAAGCAGGGAGTGCATATCAAAATTAACAAAATCAGAATTGAAAAGGGGTATAACAACATACCCCCGGGAAATCCAGAAAATATCAGGTCATACTTTGAAAATCTATACTCTACAATAATGGAAAATCTAGAAGAAATGGACAGCTTTCTGCAAGTAGCAATTATCAAAATTAAATAAAGATCAGATTAAAGACCTAAACAGACCTATAACACCAAAGGAAACTGAAGCTGTCATTAAAAGTCTCCCAAATAAAAAATTCCCAGGTCTAGAAGGTTTCATTGCAGAGTTCTACCAGTCATTCAAAGAAGAGCTAATACCAATACTCCTCAAACTGTTCCATACAGTAGAAACTGAAGCAATGCTGGCAATTGATTTCATGAGGCCAACATAAGCCTGATTCCCAAGCCACTCAAACACACAACAAAGAAAGAGTATTACAAACAAAATTTGTCTGATAAATATTGATGCAAAAATTATCAAGAAAATTCTGACAAACTGGATCCAACACTGTATTTAAAAAAAGTCATTCACCATGATCAAGTAGGCTTCATTTCAGAAATACAGGGATGGTTGTTTCAACATACAGAAAACTATAAATGTCTACAATCATATAAACAAAGTGAAGGAAAAAAAAACACATGATCATCTCCTTAGATGTTAAAAAAGCCTTTGACAAAATCTAACACTCCTTTATGATAAAAATCCTAAAACAATCAGGAATACAGGGAAAATACCTAAATATAATAAAGACTATTAACAAAAAGCCAAGGTCAACACCAAACTTAATACAGAAATATTCAAAGCAATTTCACTAAAAGCAAGAACTAGACAAGGCGGTAACCTCTACCCTTATCTATTTCACATAGTTCTCGAAGTTTTCGTTAAAGCAATAAAAGAACAAAAGGATATTAATGGGTTACAAATTTGAAAATAAGAAGCGAATGTATCTATTTGTAGATGATATGATTGTATACATAAATGACCCACAAAACTCTACCAGGTAATTTCTTTTTTTTAAACTATTTTTTATTATTTATTTATTTATTTATTTGTCTTGGTGTTTGCCTGGAACTGGAACTACAGACAGTTGTTAGCTGCCATTTGGGTGCTGGGAATCGAACCCAGGTCCTCTGGAAGAGCAGATGGTGCTCTTAACCACTGAGCCATCTCTCCAGCCCCTACCAGGTAATTTCTAAAGCTGATAAACACCTTCAGCAATGTAGCAGGATACAAGATTAACTCAAAGAAATCAGTTGCCATCCTATATACTAAAGACAAACAGGATGAAAAAGAAATAAGGGAACATCACCCTTTATAATAGCTGCAAATAGCATTAAATACCTTGGAGTAACTATAACCAAAGAAGTAACAGATCTACTTGACAAAAACTTTAAATCACTGAAGAAAGATACTGTAGAGGAGAACAGAAAATGGAAAGATCTCCCATGTTTCTGGATAGGTAGGATCAACATAGTAAAAGTTGTAATGTTACCAAAAGCACTGTATAGATTCAATGCAATTCCCATCAAAATCCCAATACAAACTTTTACAGACCTTATAAGAACAATACTCAACTTCATTTGGAATAACAGGAAAACCAGGATTGCCAAAACAATTTTGGAGAACAAAAGAACTTCAGTAGGCATCACCATCCCTGATTCAAATTTTACTATAGTGATACCGTAAAAAAATTAAGTTTGGCACTGGCATAGAAACAGACTTGTGAATCAATACAATCAAATCAAAGACTCTGAAATTGACTCACATACCTACGAACCCCTGATTTTTGACAAAGAGGCAAAAAATACTCAGTGGAAAAAAGACAGTATCTTTAACGAATTGTGTTGGCATAGCTGGATGGTAGTGTGTAGAAAAATGCAAATAGATCCAAACCTATCACCCTGCACAAAACTCAAATCCAAGTGGATGAACTACCTCACCATAAACCCAGCTGCACTGAACTTGATAGAAAAAAAGTGGGAAATATCTTCCAATGCTTGGCACAAGTGATCATTTCCTAAATATAACAACAGTAGCACAGACATTAAGAACAAAAATCAGTAAGTGGGGCCTTCTGAAACTGAGAAGCTTCTGTAAGGTCATGGACACAGTCAATAAGACAAAATGACAGGCTACACAATGGGAAAAGATATTTACCAACCCTACATCTGACAGAGGATTGATCTCTAAAATATATAGAAAACTCAAGAAACTAGAGTTTAGAGAGGAAAACAGACTTGTGAAATTGAAGCAGAAGAATTACAAATGGCCGAAAGGCACATGAAAAAGTGTTCAACAACTTTAGCCATCAGAAAACTGCAAATCAAAACAACTTTGAGATACCACCCTATACATGTCAGAATGACTAAGATTAAAACCACAAATGATAGCCTATGCTAGAGAGGATGCAGAAAGAGGGGAACACACCTCCAATGTTGTTGGAAGTGTAAATTTGTTCAGCCACTCTGGAATACAGTATACCAGTTTTTCAGAAAACTGGGAATCAATCTCCCCAAGGATTCAGCAATACCACTTTTAGGCATAAACCCGAAAGACATACATTCACACCCCAAAGTTATTAGCTCAACTATGTTCAAAGCAGCATTATTCATAATAGCAAGAACCTGGAAAAAACCTAGATGCCCCTCAACTGAAGAATGGATTAACTAACTGTGGTACATCTACACAATAGAGTATGCCTCAGCAGTAAGAAAAAATAATATCCTAAAGTTTGCAGGCAAATGGATAGCTTTGGAGAATATCATCTTGACGTAAGTATCACAACCCCAGAAAGATAAGCGGAAGACATACTCACTCATTATTGGACTTTAAAAAATTGACGTCATGTATACAAGAGCTCAAGGCTAGAATATAGCTAAATGACATCCTGCTTTACTTCTTCATTGATGGCCTCTGGCAGGTGTGTGGTTGAGAAAGGAATCATTTTCTTGAAGGTGCTGGCCATAAAGTGTTTAATTTTGCTCCAGTAAATAAATAAGCAGAATGAATGTGCTTTTTTGTAAATGGGAGACCCTAAGACTGAGTATGAAACTGTGAAACTGAGAGGAATAATAACTAAGTTTGATGGGGTACATGATGTAAAATCACCAAATAATATGTATATATACAAATATACATATATATGTATGTATGAGAATATTTAGCATCATCCATCATTGGCTGAAATATAGTTCAATAATTAAATAATTAAATGTATATCACTTTCTTGAAAAAAAATCACCGAATCCCTTAAAATGTGTACTTTAAATATAGCAAGAGGATCAGGTACATAATGCTAATCTACCATTCACATTTTATTTTGATAAAAGTCACTTTCTTAAGATCTTTTCAAACTCTTCCAAGAATCAAAATAAAATTTTTTCTCATAAATGATCCTGGAAAATTTAACTATTTTAGTACACTTCACTTTTTTAATCTTGCATAATATAGGCAATATTTTCTTATATTTTTAGCCTTTCTACAATATTGAAAAAGTATAAAATTACACTGAATCTGAGTTTTTGCATGGCATGTTCTCTTTCAAATACTACCAAATTTGTTTTATGATTATATAAGATCATTTCAAGTAGCTTGACATTAATTAGCTATATAATGAAAATATCTACTTGACGGATATTTCATTAATACATAAGCTATCAGGTCATCTGAAAAGTATCATCAAACATTACAATTAACTCAATTAGCACTTTTTATTTATATATACAGAGATTTTAAAGTTGTATATATAAGTTTTAAATTACATTTGAACTCCTTACAAACACTGGCAGAACTCTTATAAGTGCAATTATATTGAGAATATAAGGTTACTATTATGAGAACTGTGTCTTAGTAAAGAATCAATATTTATACAACTTAGGTAGAACTAACACAGCAGTATTGTGTGAGAGAATCTAATAATAGCATGAAAGCTAGATCATATCATAGGGAGAAAGAAGAAGCACTAAAGACTTCACACAAGCAAAAGAGAGGTTAGATCACTTTGGAAGAATTTCACTGGCTTGTAAATGAGAGAATAAATGTTGACAGACCTGTGAAGGAAAGGGGCTCCTTGAGGAATCAGAAGAGGCAACATAAGCAGCCTGTGTATAAGCATAGCTTTTGAATCGAGGCTTAGGAGATGAAGAAGACTGCTCATAGCCCTGTGCTAGACTGACTGTGATCTGTAAGGAGGTTGGGGAAGAGAAGAAGAAAAAAGAAGGAAAATGTAGTAAGTAATTGGGAAGTAGTGCTTTCCAAGTCTCTAGAAAACAAAATATTAAATGGAAAGGGGTAGAACAAGCATTGAACCTTAAATACATAAATGATATTAAAATCTAATACACTCTAAGAGAGGAATTTGCAGTTTTGTTCTTTCTGGAGAGCAAAAAAATATCTGAGAAGATAAAGAGGGTAGGATCTACCATTCAGGTTAAACAAGGATATAACTTCAGAAACTGTATAGAATGTCACTCCATGCTCTGGCAAAAATGGGCACCCAAAAGCTGAATCCAAAATAAACAAAGCCAGAGTTCATCAAGTCAATAATTTGGTGTGGTCTAATAATGTCATGAGCATAAAAATAGAACTATATTTGTAGAATGAATAAAATATTCCCAAGAACTTTCCATTCCTTCAGAAAAATCTTGCTAAACATCTTTTCATCATTGAATTTAAGAAAATAAATACCCAGGATAACCACTGTTGAGAATCATTATAAAATTAATTAATATAATCCCTTTGTAATTATTACACTGATACAATAAACTATTTTATCACTTACACAAATATTGTTGATTTAATAGGTAGCAAATGGATTTTAAAGTATTTTTAAAAGGAAATAAATAAATAAAACAATGATTAAAAACTGCTTATTCATAAAGTTACCACTAAATATTTTAAATGCATTTTTAATAACATGATTGTGCTTAGTCTTCTTCTGTCTCTCTGCACTTTATAATAGTTGAAGGTAAACATAAATTAAATGCATATTATATTATCTAATTGAAACACAGGATATTATATATTGTAAACAAATTTAATATAACAATACTTTTAGCAATGTTTTATGAAAATAATGCATGTGCCACTATATATTTAAAAGTTTTATATAGTCTTTGAAAACACATGAAATTCTATGCATTTACATATGTATATATATTCTGCTACCTAAATACAAATATATACATTGTATACATTATGTGAAAGTGATACATAAAGTATGACACATAATTGGAAAGCTCTTTCATATCTGATGTCCTGTTTTACCTGTTGTGAATAATGCATCTGGTGATGTAATTGAAAATGTTCTTCTCTAGTCACTTTTGATGGCCTGGGCAACATTTCCACTTCTTGGATGGCTTCGATGCTCACTTGTTGAGGCAAAACTTGAAAGAGTGATGTGATGTACATTAAGATGGACTTCTTGTCTGGATAAGTGGTAGCAACATCTGTAAGCACATTAAAAGCACACATCAATTTTTGGATTCTATATTTGCAACTCTGAAAGGTTAGTGAAAAAAATCAATGTTACAGAAAGAAGACAAATTAATGAGCACTTGGCTGTCCATGAAAGTCCTCTAGAGACCAATTATAACATGATAATCAGGCCTTAAATGTCCTTGAAATTTTGCAAACGAATGAGATGTACACTAAAGTTAATTTCTTTTTTTCTTCACATAAAATCTTCATTCTATAGTAATTCTCCTAAGTAAAACTGACTAAACTATCCAATCTAAGTGTTTTGTTTTGATTAGGTAATAAACTATTTTTAATTACACTTTCCTTTCTATATAAAGTTATACTTTATGTTAATTAATATGGTGCAATAATAATTAAATAACTACAAAAAGGTTTAATGCTTGAAACCTAATCACATTTTTCTACTATAACATTATGTACAAATAAAATGTCTGCCTTAAAGTGATACATGTAATTTCAAAATATTAATGAAAATAACATCAGCCTGGGTTGTTTAGGGATTTTAATGGGATTGCTTCAGCCAAAACCTCAACCAAACCATGATGAAGATCATGCATCTAATAATATTTCAAGCTATGAAGTAAGTATATTGCTAGATAGAAAACAACTATCTATTTCATGTTATCTGTATATTCTAAGCTTACTATTGAATACACATTTGTTTTATAATTAGATAATTATATTTTACATGAAATAATTTGCAAAGATCAAATATGAGATAACAAACAGAATTGCATGAATTTAATCTTCATTGTGTCTATACCCTTGAAATGTCAATGTGAGTTTGTTATAAAATTGGTGCTTTAAAAAAAGCTATTCCTGTCTTGGGCAGTTAAATTCTGGAATATCTGATTAGCCAGCTGCCAAGCATAACCTTGAAATCCATCTGGGAAATATAAAAAATATCTAGACTATTCAAATCAAAGGCCAGATTTCTTCTCAGGGAAAATGAAAAAATAAAATACTGTATTTTAATGCACATCACATGTCACAAGAAAGAACCAGGATTTTAAAGATAACATATGCATAAAAGTGCATTATCAGCTTTCTTTTTAACAAATGTTTTATATATTTATTAAATTAGGGGACATAACTCAGACACCATAATAAGAACAAATTTGATAAATTTTCAAAGCTTATACAAGGAAACAGCAAATCATTAGTTCACTATTCAATAAGGAAGAGAAATGAATGAACTAGGAAGACTCTATGGTCACAATGTGGACAGTTAGATAATCTTAATGGAAAACTACAAGGACATAAATGCTAAGAAAATTGAAATGGGTGGTTGCAAAAATAAACATTCATATGGATATAAAATGCTAAAGAAACCACCAAAGAAAGTTAACTAGCCAATTATTTGAAATTTTCAAATGTATAGGTCTTTGGCTTTAAGTGGAATGAGTTGGAAATGGTGGAGCTAATCGGTTGTAGACATTATCAGAGCATTAATTAAATCACTGCAGAATTCATTTGTTATCAATTTTAATATTTTACATGTGATACAATTAAGATATGTCTTTTCCATTTTTATGTCACTATATGACAATATACAACAACATGAAATTAAATCACTTGTGCAAATACTTTAATTTTAAATTCCTTAGCATTAAGAAAGAAGTGTTTTGCTTTTACCAGTCTAATTAACCCATGTTTTCTATTTTGTTCACTGATTCTCATAGTTGCTTCTATCCTGTAATAACAATATTTCCCATTAGAGGGCTATAAAATATAGTAGTGGAAATAATTTGCATTGATAAAGATTATTCTGTTTCCTAATAACAGTAGTAATAATAAAAAATGAATTTTACTTATTGATGAGGGAGAATAAATTATCTTATCTTTTACACATGTAATTATTCTTTTCAATATGCTCATGATGCAGCTATGAAAATATTCTTAACAGCCTTACTACCCATAGAAACAGTGGCTCAAAATGCACAGTCCTTACTTAATAACAGTAAGATCAAACGAAATCTATGTACTTAAAAGATTCTGTATTTTATTTATTGTGTGTATGTGCACATATGTATGTATGTTGTGGGTGCATATGCAATAGTCTGAGGACAACTTAAGGGAGTTGATCATCCCTTTAAACCATGTGGGTAACAGACTGAACTCAGGTCATCACACCTAGTGGCAGGATCTCTGCCCTCTTAGCTATGTCACTGACTTCACAGAAGACTCTGGTATACTAAAAACTATTTATGGAATTTGACCCCTGGCCACAAATAAACTACTGGTAATCATTAATATATAAGAACAATCTGAATATCAGGCATTTAATTTTATAAATAATGATATCAAGACATGATTTGATTATTGAAATTATTCTATTAAAATTGGGAAAATGATTTCATAAAGTTACATTGTTGGAGGATAAATCATGAGTGTTGAAGATAGGGATATAAATAAAAAAGTGAGCACAGAGATAAGTCTCATAAAATGATTTTATATTCTTCCTCCTTTTTCTATGAATTTCCCTGAGCCTTAGTAAGGTACATGATTATGATGTTCCATTTAGACATACTGCTGATAGAAGCCAGTCATAGGCCTTCCTGGCAAGAACAGGCAGGTAGCTGCCACTTCATTGAATAGGTATGTGTTGGAGAAATGGGAGAAGAGTGGAAGAGTATCTCTTGCACTATGGAGAGAAGAGGATCTGATGACATGACAGCAGTAAAGAACAGTCTGATATGGGTGGCCTAAGCTGCTACCTGGGTCTATGTAATGTCCAGGCCTATGCTACCATTGAGGGTCATCACTGGGTCCACAGTCTGATTGAAGATAGGGTTTTAGTTGATGTTCATGGCTGGTGTTATCACCAAAGATCATAATGATGCCGGTGTTCTAGACCCCAATCTGAGGCCATGTTGATGTCTGAGAGCCATGCTGGCATTGGGGTCATAGTAATCTGAATGGCCTGTGCTGCCACTGGAGTTCATGCTAACTTCCAGGGCAAGCTGCCACTGAGGGCCAGGTCTGGATCCGTGGTCCTACTGTAGCCTAGGTCTGTGTTCATGTTCACGGTCCATGTTGCCATCAAAGCTCTTGTGGATGCCAAGTATGTGTATAGTCATCTGAGGCCATGTTGATGTCCTATAGACACATTGTCACTGGGGCTATACTTATCTGAATGTTCTATGTTGCCACATAGGGTAATTTTCAGCCCCCAAATGCTACAGAGCACCATGTCTGGATCCAGGGTCATATCACAGCCAGTGTAATCATGGGACTGGAGAGTCATGCAAGAGCTGGTGCCAATGGCCTGGTCGCCAGAGAGCTGGTCCCTTGCTAGCTGCCTCAATGGGTGAGTTGTACCACTTTCCATGCAGAACTGCCCCAGTAGCATGGGTGTAGGAAAGATGGTCTCAACCCTTGATGGCCTAAGGAGTGGGAATTAGATCCCTTCTTGACAACTGTAGCAATAGGAAAGCTGGCCTTGGCACTTGGGAGAGATGGCTCCGGTATTTGCCTGAGGCAGTCCTGGTGAAGGATAGGGCTGACCAGTTCAGCTATCACCTGAGCCCATTTTTAAAGCTTTGAATTGTCCTACCCTAACATCTACCCCATCTACTACCTGTTGGAGCATGTGAAAAGACTGGTCCTATGGAATCACAACTATAAGATCTCTAGGAAAATGGACAATATCAGGATATTTCAGAGAAGTTTGGGTAGAGACCTTGAGTCAGACCAACAACTCATTGCAATGAACATTTGCAAGTAAAGCTGTTTGAGCAAAAAGGTATACTGCAGTAACCACAGCTCCCAAAGTCATTATAACAAATGAATATGTAACAGAGAAGCAAGAAATATGGAGGAGAAAGTGGTGTTTGTTTATTTTGTTGGTTGGTTGGCTGGGTTGTGTTTTGTTGGTGTTTTTCAGTTTCTTTTCAGAGAGAGGATACAAGGGTAGAGGTCAAATTCAGAAAGGCTGACAAATCAGCAGTATTGGGGAATATTATGTGTAATTCCAAAAGAATCAGTAAAAATTATTTTAATAAAAATAAATATTAAAAAGAATAAAATTCACTAACTTTAGTAGTATATAAATAAAAACACAACTTATAAAACAAACAAAGACATACAATTTAGGGCAGAACATTAACAGTCTGTCTTCTGTACTGGTTATTGATTGTACTCATTAACCTGCAGGTTCTGAATTTACCTGCACAATATCAAGCCAATTCAAATACCAGCATAGCTATGGAGGAAAATCATATGCCCCCACCCATAATTGATGAGCTTTTGGATGGTAACAACCACTAGGAGCCAGAACCACTTTTTGGGACTATCGACAATGGTAGTATTCTCATGTGAATTAGACTTCTAGAGGAACAATTAGAAGGGCAACCTCTAAGCAGGTTACAGTGTGTTTAAAAACGTACATTTCCTTGTGAGAGAAAATAGTATAGTCATAAAAAATAAAGTCTTAAAAAGAAAAATAAAGTAATATAAAAAGAATAAGTCACATAAGTAGCATGTTCTTATCCCAGCACCAGCAAGACAGTTCATCTCTGGTTGAACTCCACTGCTCTGATACAGTCCTCACCAGCATGCAGGCAGGTGATATATCTGCCTCCAGGGTACACCCCTACTTCTGCTCCCGCTGAACACTGTCCTGCCAAGATCCAGTCCCTGTCTGCCCAACCCCAAGCACCTGAACACCCTATCTATGAACAGCCCTCCCTTGCAGACTAGAGACATAGGAACAAATCACACCAGATGGAAAAAAAAAGCTGGAAAAATAGGCATAGACACAAGTCACAAAAGTGAAAGGAAAAAAAAAATGAGTAAATGCCATTGTAAGAGAAACCCTGTCTCCAAAACCTCTGAAAAAGTATACATTCAACAACAAAAAGAGCAATACAGCATCATCAGAACCCAAATATCCTATAACAGTAAAATCTAAACATTCTAATGCATTTGAAACACAAGAACATGTACTTAAAATTACTTTATGAAGATGACAGAGGCTCTTAAAGGGAAAATGAAAAAAATTCCCTTTAAAAAGTTGAGGAAAAGACAACCAAAAAATTGGCAGAAATCAACCAATCTTTTAAAGAAATTTAAGAAAGCTTAGAAAAAATCAAACAGGTGAAGAAAATGGTTCAAGACATGAAAAGAGAAATAGAAACAATAACCAAATCACAAACCAAGTAAATACTGGGAATGAAAATCTGTGGAAGTGAACAGAAACTACAGATAGAAGCATTACTAACAGAATACAAGGAATTAAAGAGAGAATTTCAGGCACTGCAGATACAATAGAGAAAAAACTTTTTAGTCAAAGAAAATGTTAATTCCAATAAGTTCCTAACACAAAACATACAAAAAATCTGAAACACCATAAAAAGACAAAACCTAAGAATGATAGGTACAGAGGTAGAAAAATTCCAGCTCAAAGGCACATAAAATACTCAACAAAAATTATAAATGAAAATTTTCCAATCTAAAGGACATGCCTATAAAGATACAAGAAGCTTAGAGAATGCAAAATAGGCTGGACCAAAATAAAAAAATCCCCTTGCCACATAGTAATTAAAACATTAAAAACACAGAATAAAACAAAGGAATATAAAGAGCTTCAATGGAAAAGGGCCAAATTACATATTACATAGATGAAGATAACAAGATATTTAATGAGAAAATCGGATTTAAATAATATCTATCCTCAAATCCAGCACTTCAGAAAGTACTACAAGGTAAACTTCATCCCATGGAACTCAGTTACATCCATGAAAACACAGGCAATATTTAATCTCACTAGAGCAAAACCAAACAGAAAGGAAAATATATACTCCCATCACTACTACCAAAACAAAAATTAACAGGAATTAACATTCCTTGGTCTGTAATAGCTCTCAATATCAGTGGAATCGATTTGCCAATAAAAAGACACAGGCTATCAGAAGAAATACAAAACCAGGATTAACATTGCAAAATTGCCAGTTTTACCAAGAACACGCTACAGATTCAATGTAATTCCCATCATAATTCCAACAAAATTCTTTAAAGACCTTAAAAGAACAATACTCAAATTCATAAGAAAAAACAAAAAATTCAGGATAGTTCAAATAATCTTGTACAATAAAGGACCTACTGAAGACAACGCCATTCCTTACTTTAAGCAATACTGTAGAAATAAAAATAGGTTGGTATTGGCATAAAAACAGACATGCGCATCAGTGGAATTGGATCAATAATTCTGACATTAAACAATACACCTATAACCATCTGAATTTTGACCAAGAGCCAAAAATACATAATGGAAAAATAAAGCATCATCAACATATAGTGCTGACATAACTGGATGGCAGCTTGTAGAATGATGCAAATAGTTCAGTATCTGTTACCTGAACAAAACTGAAGTTCAAGTGGACCTAAGATCTAAACATAAGTCCTGTTACACGGAATCTGATAGAAAAGAAAGTGGGAAGAAGCCTTGCATGTATTGACACAGGACATCACTTCCTAAATATAACACCAGTAGCACAAACACCAAGAGCAAGAATTAATAAATGAAACCTCCTGAAACTAAAAACTTCTGTAGGGTAAAGAACATAGTAAATAAGACTAAATGGCAGCCTACAGAATAGGAAAATGTCTTCACCAACCCTAGATCTGAAAGAGGGCTGATTTCCAAAATACATAAGTAACACAAGAATCTAGACGTCAAAATATTAAATAATCCAACTAAAAATGGAGTATAAATCTAAACAGAGAATTCTCAACAGAAGAACTTACAAATGGTCAAAAGACACATAATGCATTACTCAACATCCTTAACTATCAGGGAAATGCAAATCAAAATGATTCTGAGATAACATCTTACACTGGTCAAAATGGATAAGATCAAAACCAATGATAACAGTCTATGCTGAAGAGAATGTGGAATAAGGGGAATTTTCCTATTGCTGGTGGGAGTACAATCTTATACAGCCCCTTTGGAAATCAGTATGATAGTTTCTCATAAAAAATAATGGGAATCACTTTACTTCAAGATCCAGAAACACCACTCTTGGGCATATATCTAAAGGATGCACATCAATTCCACAAGGATAATTGCTCAACTATGTTCAGAACAGCCAGAACTTGGAAACAACTTAGATGCTCCTTATCTGAAGAATGGATTAATATGTGGTACATATACACAATATAGTATTTACTCATTTGTAAAAAAACAATGACATTATGAAATTTTCAGGCGAATAAATATAACTAAAAAAATATCCTTAGTGACATAAACCAGACTCAGAAAGACAATAATGATATTTATTCACTTACAGGTGGATATTAGACATAAAGCAAAAGATAAACAGGTTACAATTCACAACCCCAGAAAGCTAGGTAACATGGAGGACCCTAAGAAAGACATGTTTGTATTCACCTAGGAAGGGATAATAGAGAAGATCTCCTGAGTAAATTGGGAGAACTTGATGGAGTTGAAGGATGTATGGATAAGTGGGAGAAAAACAGAATAAAACAGGATGGATGAGTGTTCAGAGGGGCAGAGAGAAAGAGGCAAGTAAAGTGATACCTTGATAGAGATTATGGGATTAAGAGGAAATATAGTACTATGGAAATTCCCAGGAAACCATAAGGTTGAGCCTAGATAAAACTCAAGCAATACTGGAGAGAGTGCCGGAACTAGCCTTCTCCTGTAATCAAATTGATGACCATTCTAATTGTTTTCATAGAATCTTCATCTAGCAACTGATAGAAGCAGAAGCAGAGTTCCACAGCTAGATAGAGCTCCTGGAGTGTAGTTGAAGAGATGGAGGAGATATTTGTGGTCATTATAATAAAGATTGCCTGAAGATCAGAGAACAGAGCTAGTTATAGAGTTAGCCACAGAGGTCAGGCAGTGGTGAAACACTTTTAATTTCAGCATTTGGGAGGCAGAAATTCATCTGGATTTCATTGAGTTTAAAGCCACCCAGGAAAGCACAAGACTAATTTAGTCAAAAAGAGAAACAAAGCCAGGCAGTGGCAGAATGTACCTTTAATTCTAGCACTTGGGATCACACACCTTTAATCCTAGCACTAGGAAGGTTGAAACAAAGTTATATGGCTGGTAGTGAAAGGAATATAAGGCAGGAGAAGAAGAGTTCAGCCCTTTCATTTCATCTTTCCCTGCACCCTGCACCCTTCCCCTTCACTTTGGCTTGCCCTGTGCTTCTCTTCTCTTCTCCTATTTAGTCTGAGGAGACAGGATCTACCCATTTTGACCTTAGGATTCAGTAGTGGTGACAAGTGACTGTGGTTTGTTCCTCTGTCTTTCAGATCTTCTAGCATCTACCCCAATATCTGACTCCAGCTTTTTATTAATTCCAATTAGGATCCATGCAATAGGAAATATACGATCAAAGGGGTCAAGATCATGATGGGGAAATCCACAGAGACAGATAACCTGAGCTAGCTGGAGATTACTGAAATGTAATGACAACTAGACAAAATGCATGGGGCCAAACTAGGCCTTCTGAATGTTGATTAAAGTTGTATCATTGGGAAATTTGTGGGGCCCCTAGTATTGGGACCAGGAATTATCCATAGTGTATGAACTAGACTTTTGCAGCTCATTCCTTATAAAGAAATACCATGTTCACCCTTGATGTGTGTGTGTGTGTGTGTGTGTGTGTGTGTGTGTGTGTGTGTGTGTTTGAGGCTTAATCCTGCCTCAACTTTGTATGCCAGACTTCCTAGACTCCCCAAGGGAGGCCTTGCCCTCTCTGAAGATTAGATGGGAGAGGGTGAAGGCATGTAGAAAAAAGGAGAAAACTGTGGTTGGCATCTAAAATGATGAAAATTAAATAAAAAGGTGAGAAAAAGTTTATATATTTTCAAAAGAATGGTATCAGGCACAAATAAAAATGGCCCATATGATATAGCATCCAAAACATCTTCAAGGCCTCATCTGGGGAGGAGATGGGGAGATGTGGAGAAGAGAGAGTGACTGGAGGGAATGGGAGGGGAAGGGACCTTAAATAAGGATATATATGGATAAAAATGTCATTTTATTCATAATAATAAATTTTTAAAAATAATAAAAAAGGATAGATGACAGAGTATTTTCTTTAATTTTGCCAAATACAAATAGAATATTTATAACTGATTATTGATTGATAACTGTTTTGTTATATGTAATTTTAGCATTTTAAACTTAAAATCTTCCTTTTGATTAGACACAAAGGGGAAATGTGGTGGGATGTATTACTGGATATGTGTATGTATTCTGTAAGTTGTGAATATGTGTTCCTCTCATTGGTTGATAAATAAAGTTTCTTTGGCCTGTGACAAGTCAGTATAGTGCCAATCAGGAAATCCAAGTGGAGATATAGAGGAAGAAGATGCTAGTCAGCTGCCCAAGAAGTAACATGCCAGCAGACTGGTAATGTTGTAGCCCCAGACAATGCATAGATTAATAGAAATGGATTAATTTATGATGTAAGAGATAGCTCATAATAAGCCTGAGCCATTGACCAAACATTTATAATTACTATAATCCACTGAGTTATTTTTTCTGTATACTTTATTATTATTATTACTATTATTATTATTATTATTATTATTATTATTATTATTATTATGAACAAAGAAGTCATGCTTTCTATCCCTGTATATCCTTATTCAAGGTCCCTTCCCCCTCCCGCACCATCAGGTCATTTTTTCTTCTCCACAACTTCCCATCCCCTCCCTGGGCAGGCAGCAGACAGTCCCATGGTCCCACTGACCCAATATTGCTTAGTTCAGTCTCCACTCCTGGCAGATCCAGTTTTGTCCCCCCTCCCTCAAGAGTGAGTCAGGTGTTCCTCTAGGTGGAGTGGGATCCTAAAAGTCAGTCCAGGGTGTTTCTGATACCAAGCTGTTCAGTGGTTGTGGTTTGCAGCTTGGGCATGCTTGGCTTTTTTCTTGTTTGTTTGTTTACAGACCACTAATGAGTGAATACATCCTCTGCTTATCTTTCTGTGTTTGTGATACCTGGCTCAGGAGAATATTCTCCAAGTCCATCCATTTGCCTGCAAATTTTAGGATATCATTTTTTTTCTTACTGCTGAGAAGTACTCCATTGTGTAGATGTACCACAGTTTGATAATCCATTCTTCAGTTGAGGGACATTTAGGTTTTTTTCCAGGTTCTTGCTATTACAAATAATGCTGCTATAAACATAGTTGAGCTAATGCCTTTGGAGTATGACTGTGCATCATTAGGGTATACACCCAGAAGTGGTATTGCTGGGTCCTTGGGGAGATTGATTCTCAATTTTCTGAGAAACCACCATACTGTGTTTCAGAGTGGCTGAACAAGCTTACACTCCCACCAGCAATGGAGGAGTGTTCCCCTTGCTCCGCATCCTCTCCAACATAGGCTGTCATCTGTGCCTTTTATCTTAGCCAATCTAACAGGTATCAGATGGCATCTCAAAGTTGTTTTGATTTGCATTTCTCTGATGGCTAAAGATGATGAGCACTTTTTCAGGTGCCTTTCAGCCATTTGAAATTCCTCTGCTGAGAATTCCCTTTTTAGATCTGAACCCCATTTTTTGATTGGGTTATTCAAGGGTTTGGGCTCTAGATTTTTGAGCTCTTTATATATCTTAGAGATCAGTCCTCTATCACTTGTAGAGTTGGTGAAAATCTTTTCCCATTCTGTAGGCTGTCATTTTGTCCTATTGACAGTGTCCTTGGCTTTACAGAAGCTTCTTAGCTTCAGGAGATCCCACTTATTGATTGTTGGTCTTAGTGTCAGTGCCACTAGTGTTATATTTAGGAAGTGGTCGCCTGTGCCAATTCGTAGAAGTGTATTTCCCACTTTCTTTTCTATCATGTTCAAAGTGGCTGGGTTTATGTTGAGGTCTTTGATCCGTTTGGATTTGAGTTTTGTGCAGGGTGACAGGCTCAGATCTATTTGCATTTTTCTACACACTTCCATCCAGCTATGCCAACACCATTTGTTAAATATACTATCTTTTTTCCATTGAATGCTTTGGGCCTCTTTGTCAAAGATCAGGTGTTTATAGGTTTTTGGGTTAATGTCTGGATCCTCAATTCTATTCCATTGGTCCACAAGTCTGTCTTTATGCCAGTACCAGGCTGTTTTTATTACTGTAGCTCTATAGTATAAATTGAAGTCAGGGATGGTGATACTTCCTGAGATTCTTTTGTTGAGTAAAATTGTTTTGGCAATCCTGGCTTTCCTGTTATTACAAATGAAATTGAATATTGTTCTTTCAACGTCCAAAAAATATTGTGTTGGAATTTTTTTTTTAGAAGCAGCTGTTAAATAGTGGTTCAGGAAAACTTCCATTTACAGAAGTTCATTATATGATCATAGTTTATTTTATATTTGTATGATTTTCTTATACACATTCTCAAAATAAAAGAGTAAATTATTATAGTGAAATGCTGTTTCAAATATGTAATATTTGTGACAATAATTAATAAGTGTAAATATTTCAAGTAATGGTTACTTTCAATATATGTATATGCCTTCTATTTATCTAATGTACTAACACTTCTACTTCGTGTTATAAAATAGTTGACTTCCATAAATATTCTGCATTAGGTGAAATGTTTGTTTCCATAAATAGAAATGAAAATTATACTTTCTTAATTGCAGATATTTTTAGAAAAAATAATGTATATGAGTCAGTCAGAGAAATATCAATTAAATGGAAAAATCTCACATAAATGAATGTTACAAGTTTCATAACCTATTTTAAGTGGTAAAGTACTTCAATAAACAAATACTTGCCATGAACAAATGTTCTAAATAAAATGCTGCATCTATAAATTTTCAGTTCAACAATAATTAAAATATTGTTTTTTACAAGGTGCTCATTCATTAACAGTGTACCCTGCTGAATTTCATCTAAATATTTTCATCTACTTCAAATGTCAGGATAGCTGTCACCATATATTATCTAAAATTAAAAGAACAGAAACTAAATTGATCTAACAATTAGAAGCTGATCAGTGTTGGAAACTATTGATACAAAGCATTTATGCTTTATTCTAATTTTCTCTACATGCCTATGGTAGGAAGAGCTATTAGAGTTTCTGTCTGAAAAAGAATATTTTGAGTTAGTGACATTTAACTCGGTTTTCTTAATTGTCAACTGCTGGTTTTATGTTTTGTTCTTGACCTAGCCAAACTGTCTTCGTTTTATCCTATTTCTAGATAAAGTGCAATAAGCTTTGGTGGTAATCATGAGTCCTATATTCTTTACTACTACAAAATATTATATTTCTACTCATGCATTTTCTTTTTTTTTAGTGCAAAATGACACTATTTTAAAAACAGTTATACAAAATATCTTAAACAGAGATAGAATATATATTCATATACATGTATATGTATAATAAAATAGAAATAAAAATTTCATAATGGAAATGACAATAATATGCTTAAAATGCATTAATGTGAAAATATTTTAAACAGAGGTAGAAGCATATACAAAATATAGCAATTACAGTTTCAACTCTGTACCAATGTACAAATTACTTTAGACATATAAACTAATTTCGGAATTGAATTTGTATAAATATACAAATCATGTTAAACAGACATTCAAAATAATTTTATATTTGAATCAAGATACAAAAATATATACCAGTGCAAATTGTCTATGGCTCACATTTGGCTTATAATTGTTTACAGTTAGATATAATAATCTACTTGTATCTGTCATATTTATTCCCCTTTTTCTTCCTCAGAAGACATTCCTGGGCCTATATTGTTTCTTTTTTTTATTTTGTATTTAACAAAAAAACAGTAACATGAATTTAAAATGAGGAAAAGTTAACAATAACTATGAAGAGGATAAGTATCATAAGCATGGCTTATCAAGGGTGGTAATGCAAATAAGATTGCTACACATATATTTACTATGTGTTCAGCTTTACCTCTGACATTTTTTTTCCCATCCCTGTATTTCCTTATTCAAGGTCCCTTCCCCCTCCCACCACATCTTGACATTTTTCTTCTCTGCAACTCCCCATCCCTTCTCTGGGCAGGGAACAGACAGTCCTATGGTCCCACTGACCCAATACCACCTAACACCTGTTAGATTGGCTAAGATAAAAGGCACAGATGACAGCCTATGTTGGAGAGGATGCGGAGCGAGGGGAACACTCCTCCATTGCTGGTGGGAGTGTAAGCTTGTTCAGCCACTTTGGAACGCAGTATGGCAGTTTCTCAGAAAATTGAGAATCAATCTCCCCAAGGACCCAGCAATACCACTTCTGGGTGTATACCCTAATGATGCACAGTCATAGAAGTAATAGTTGGCAAGTGATATAGTCAGAGTGGAGATGTTTATTTCAAGTGACAATTTAATTGGTCATTCTTTTCTCTATCTGGTATGATTTTGGATTTGGAAATATTCTCAATAGTTTAAGAACAATGATAGAACAAATATGACAATTATATTAGCATATTTGGCAGAAACTATATATAAATTATTTCTTTAAAAAATAAATATTATAAAATAAGCAGAGTGGAGTATCCCACAGAAGAGGGATGGAAAGGATTGTAGGTACCAGAGAGGTGAAGGACACCACAAAAAAACCTCACAGAATCAACTAATCTGGGCTCATAGGGGCTCACAGAGTATGATCATTCTTAAATTAACCTTTTTCTAACTTTTAAACAATGTTATACTCCTTGTGTATCTTGGATATAAATATAATCGTTGAATAATATTATGTCATTTCCTATAGGCTAGGCCTTTCTTTTTGCTTTTTGAATATGTTCATTTATTTAAAACCCACAATCTTCTTATGAACATAAACTCTTATGATTCCTAGCAATGAGTGAGAAAACAGGACAGAGAAACACAAATTTATCTACTGCTGGTGGTGGCAGGTGGTGTGTCAGCTCAGCAAACGAGCACAAAATGTATCTTCTAATCATCTTGGGGTTCTGCCTCTCTGCAGCAACAACCCTTTAATAAATATTAATACTTTGTATGATCCTTTTGAAATAAATAATTCTACAACACAAAAAATCTTCTTGGAAAACCACTATATCATATTCATAATAGAGAGTGTTGCTGCAACAGGTATAAAGTGCTACATTAGTGGAAGTGATAGAAATTTTTGAAAAATACTGTCATACACAAAATTCAAAAAGTTATAATATAGTAGAAGGTAAAAGATACTATCTTGAATTACTGCCAAGTTTTTCAGCCATCCAACAGAAACATAAAGACTACTGCTGGGATTCGCATAGTGTCTAAAGCATTAGTGAAAGCATGGTAATGAAGCACAGCAAATATAGTTTCAAAATTTAGCACATATCAAGTTACAAGAAAACATTCTGCTTTTGTTAGTATTAACACAATTCCATTTCAGCATAGATTGGTGTTTTCAGGTTTCTAATAATGTAATTGGACCTTTCTAATTATAAATCCAATAAAATGCATGAATGATAAGTTATTTCCAATGTAACATGTAATTTAAACTTCACAAAACAGAGACAATCAAAAGTAGAACAACAATAGAGAAAAGTACAAGTACAAAAGAGAATAAGCATCAAAATTATGTATCAAGCAAAAGTGAAGGCAATAAATTTTTTTCATAAAAGAAAATAAAATCAATAATGTCAAAAAGGCACAAAAATACTCAAAAGAAAGGCTTAATAGCTACAAACTAAGCATTTACAATAATAAACTGCCTGCAAAATATGCTAGAGAAGTAGTGGCACAAAGCTTGTGAGAGTAATCCGCCAGTATTTACTTAGATTTAAGGACCTGTATATGAGATTGAACCCATCCCTGACACTGTTCTGATGGCTGAGGAAGTCAGTACAGAAAAGCCAAAGACGTAGGGGAGAAGAAAATACTGCTAAAGGAACAGCCTTAAAATGACTCCTAATGACATTTTGCCTGAAGAATAGAAAGATCTTAAGAGCCAGAGGTCATGGAGACCACCAATAAAAAAAGGACTCCTAAATATTACCAAACCAACATTGATGTAAACTTACAGAGACTCTGGCAGCATATTCAGACATGCATGGGTCTGAGTCAAATGTGGTCTCAGTGCTAAGAGGAGAAGTGAACACAAACCTTCATCACTAACCCACAAACTATTTTCAAATTAAAATTTGAAAAAATAGTTTTATTTAATAATCAGTTTTCTTCCAAAGTCTCACTGAGGACACAATTCACTTTTAAGGGTAGTGGGCTCCATACATACCAGTAGACGGTCAAAACAAAAGTAACTCTGTGGCATCTATGGAGGTTCTTTGTCTCATAATATTTTGTCAGGACATTATTTTAACTTTTTGCTTGATTTTTAATAGGATTCCTGTGTGTACAAAAGTGTGTCTCTGCATATATCTTTCTTCTGTTCTTTTTGTGGGGAGAGTCCTACTCTGATTTCTTTTTTTTATTTTATTTAAAAAAGATTTATTTATTTATTATGTATACAGTATACAAAAGAGGGTACCAGATCCCGTCATAGATGGTTGTGAGCCACCATGTGGTTGCTGGGAATTGAATCAAGATCTATGGAAGAAGAGTCAGTGTCCTTAACCTCTGAGTGATCTCTCCAGCCTTGATGTATTACATTTATTAATTTACATATGCTGAATCATCCCTGCAATTTTGAGATGAAGCCTACTTGATTAAAGTAAATGATTTTTTTTAATCTTTATTTTTTTTAATTTAAAAAGATTTTTCCTTTACCTACTCCTGCTCCCCTTCCTTAACTTCCTTCCAGGCCCCCCTCAGCCTTGCCCCACCCTATCCTCCATCCATCCCAGTGAGGTAGGTCCAAATCCCCCTCTCCCCAGTATGAAGGCTGAGTAAGATGTTCCTCCATAGAAATGGGTCTCTAAGAAACTACTTTATGCACCAGGAATAAATTCTGGTCCTACTGCAAGAGGCTGCACACACTGCCATGCTGCTTGACTTTGTCTACATTCAGAGGGTTTAATTTCTTTCTGTGAAGGTTCCTCAGTTGTCACTGCATTGTCAGTGAGCTCGCAATAGCTTGTGTCAGCCATCTCTGTGGGTCTCCTCCTCACAATCCTGATTCTTTTGTTCATATACTCTCTCACCTTTCTCTTCAGCTGGACTAGGAGCTCGACCCAGTGTTTAGCTAACAATCTCTGCTTCTGCCTCCATCTGTTGCTGTATATAAATTCTATAATGACAATTAGGGTGGTCATTCATTTGATTATTGGGAAAGTCTTATTTGACATTTTCTCCACTATTGCTTGATGTCTTAGCTGGGGATATTTTGTGGGTTCTTGGAGGTTTCTCTAGCACCAAGGTTCTCTCTAACCCCACAATGGCTCCTTCTATCAAGGTATCTATTTTTTTGTTCTTCCACTCTGTGGCTCCTTCCACTCAACCATCTCCTCTCATAATTGCTTCCCACCTCCTCTTGCTCTTTTCCCCATATGATCACAGTTTACTCAGAAGATCTTCTCTATTTTCCTTTTCCAAGAGTATCTATGAATGACTCTCTTAAATTTCTCTTGTAACCTAGATGCTCAGCATTTGTGGACTGTAACCCAGTTATCCTTTGCTTTACATCTAAAATCCTCTTATGAGTGAGTACATACCATGTCTATCATTCTAGGTCTCTATTATCTTACTCAGGATGAAACTCTCCAGATCCATTCATATGCCTGTAATTTTTTTTATTATTATGAACAAAGAAGTCACACTTTCTATCCTGTATATCCTTATTCAAGGTCTTTTCCCCCTCCCAACACATCAGGTCATTCTCTCTTTTCTTTTTAATTCATATTATTATTATTATTATTTAGATGCTTGTTTAATTTATAACAAGAGACAGAAAGGGTGTGTATGCATCTGGATGGGAGGGGAAGTGGAAAGAATCTCTGATGAATTTAATGATGGGAAACAATATCAGAATATATTGTATAAAAACTATATTTTCAGTAAAAAATAAAGACAAAGTGATAGATTTCAATACAAATTGTGCATGTTGAATAATATATTCATTTTGAATGTTGAATTGAAATTTAAGAATATGAAGATTTATTGAAAAACACTGCATGATATGGGTAATGAGAATAAGTGAATGCTAAATTGTTTATACTACATATTGACTAATTTGTTATGACACTTTTCTTGGCTTCCAGATTCTGGTGATTATTTAGTTACCTTCAAGATTAAACTCCTTGGTTTCTCTAAAATCACTAATTTTCTTTCTATCTCCATTTCTACATATGGAAATAGAATTCATGTGTTATACCAAGAAACTATGGTAGAGATATTCTTTCATTTGGTTTATTAACATGATATGTGTTTTCTATGTCTAAAAGGAGGCATCTGTCTACTTGTCTCTGTGATAACTATTACTCTCACTCAAGCCAAATTCTCATTTTCTTTGACTAATTGCCCCATCCTAACTGCTATCATGTCTCTCAATTATTTTGCATTTAAAAACCATAATTAGATATTCAAGTCACAAATTAAATTATTTTTCTTTGTTTGTTTTCTGAGACAGTGATTCTCTGTGTAACAGCCCTGGCTGTCATAGACCTCAGTCTGTAGACAAAGCTGGCTTCAAACATGCAAAGGTCAGTCTATATCTTCATTCCAAGAGCTGGATTTAAAGATATGTACCACAACCACCCAGCCACAAATTAAATTTTAATCATATAATTCTTGAATTTGTTTTAAAGTTCAACAGTTTTTATAGAATAAATTATAACTTCTTCCATGCCCTGCTATGTGATTAATGTCACATATATTGCTGATTGCACAGCAATGGCATCTCTCTGTCTCTTTGTCTAACTTAGACTTACCTGGTTTTTTCTTTGTGTCATAAGACAGGATTATTTACATATTTTCTTTTTATTATTGCTACATTCATATAAAATACTTATTATTTTTATGGTTTTGATGTGCCTAATGGCATATAGAATTAGTAATATCATATGCATCATACTCTTGTGGTTATGATGGTATAAAGAAAGCAACTGCACTGTCAGTGGCATTAAAAACAGCAATGTAATTTTCGATAGTTGATTTGATAATGATAGGAGTCTATTTCACATGTTTATACATTTATTATATGTTCTTTTAAGATTGTGTTGCCAATTTGATCAGAACTAGCATATGGAACTTCAACTAAAGAAGCAGTTGACTCACGCATATTAGTCTATATTTATATCTGTAAGAGACCACTTTGGTTGACATTTAAGATGGGAGGGACCAAGCAATTGTGATATAATTCTTCAAAGAAGGTGGGCCTAGACTACATAAGAAAGATGACTGAGCATGAGTACATCAGAAAGCATCCCTCCTCCATGGTTCCTGCTTTGAAGATCTGAACAGATTCCCATTAGTGTTAGACTGTTATCTTGAAATGAAAACTGAAATAAATACCTCTTTCTCTCTGAAGTTGCTTTTGAGCAGAATGTTTTATAACAGTAAATCAAATGAAGATACTTCATTATACATTTTAGTGCATATTCCTATTATTTAAATTAATATTTGTTTCAAAACAGTATGCTATGTTATTCTGGCAGCAGGGACATATGTTATGTGGACATGGCATTCCTGAATTGTAACAAGAGATCAACTTTAAATGATAGACATAAAATACCTAGGTTTGTACAATTATATTACCTGTCCTACATTAGCAAAATCATGATTAACTTGAGAATAGCTATTATGATCACCACAAAGGCACAAACTTTCACTAAATTATTTTTACAAATGTCGGAAGAGAACCAAGGACTGAATATTTCTTATATTAAAGCAGTAAATGAGTGAGTAAAGTTAATTATCATTGCAAGGAATGAAGGTGCACTTTGACAGTTCATCTATGTGCATAAAGTAATATGTGTACTGAAAATTATGAACTAGTGAAGTGGAAGAAGGCACTAGAACAAGCAATATTTATCTCCCTACACAATTATGTGAGACTGTTTAATATTTAATCAATTTCTATTGAGCATCAGTTACAGACAAGGAATTTTTATGGCCTTTCCTCATTTAACTAGGAACACTATTCAAGGTCATACAGTCAGTTAGCAATCTTCTGATCAAAGTGGAAAATAATAGGCTTCTGCATCCCTATTCCAGTTTTCTCATTTTGTGACTTTAGACAAGGCTAACTAGTGAGAGCCTCTGCTTCTTACTGCATGTTAAAGATTTTTTTAAAATTATTGATCACATTCTCAAAAAAATAAGTTTTGATTTGAAATACCTTCTGTTCTATGAACATGACAATATTTTTAGAGAATCAAACATACAATAATTTCTAAATTTTAGCACATTAGCATGTTAACAAAGATGCCTATGATTGATGACTAAGTGAGTATATTTAAAACTTAGATTAAAAATACCCAAGTTAAAATTGAAGACACAGGAAATTGCTGTTTTATCCATTTTCTAAAATTTGTTTTCTCATATATGATATAAAGCACAGTGATTTGCATCTAACATTTTAAAAAAATAATATTGACTGATATATACAGAAAAAAAGGTACTCAAGTACTCTTACATTCAAGTAAAGAGAATATACATATTAGAACCTGGGTAAAGCATAATTTTCTAAATCATGCAACTGTTTCTGCCTACCTATATTTCTAGAGAACTTAGAAATTGAAAGTTATGTTGGATAACTGAAACAATGACTGAACAACTGCAAACTTAAAAGAAATAATTTGATATATGACAGGAACCAGAGACTAAAGTTAAGAAGCAAAGAAAATTTAAGCACGAGATGTACACCATGAAAAGCAATTAATATAGTGACTATTTTGACTATTATAAATATAGTTGTACCTAGTTTAGAACTTAAAATCAAAACATTTTGATCGGTAGCATCAAAGGATGAGCAAAGAAAACAAATGCTTTTATTCAATATATCATTCTTATTTGAATTATTAGATATAGTTATAATATGGTAAGAGGTGATCTTGGTGGAGACAAGGGACCCTAGAAAGTTATGCCATACAACAAAACTCACAAGAAAGATTGTGGGGAGGGGAGGGAAGAGATTTAGAGTATGCCTCTGGAAATATAGTACTCAGGTGAAGTCAGGAAGAAAAAAAAAGATGATATATTAAATGGAAAGCATAATTTATACTAATGTAAAGTCTTACTGTTCATATAAAGTCCTTGGAAAACTGAACATTACTAAAGGTATATGCTATCATGAATTGTGATTTTAAACTAGTAATAATAATAATAGATATTAAATTAAGCATTGCTTTTTATATAAAGTAAATTATGGTAACACAGTGGTGAATTGAAGTTAATTTACAAGGTCATTTCAGTTCAAATACTTTGATTCAATTTCTATTCAGTTATTATCTTTTTCCTAAAGTTGATCTATGAAGAAATATGCAAGTCTATAGTAGTTCTCTAAAGTATATTTTTATATGACTATTTTACCCAAAATGGTTATTAGCCATGTATATTTTGTCTAAGTCAGAGTAATTGTTAAAAAAAAATCTCTCATTTACAATTTGGTTAGCAAGCAATTCAGTTAAAGTAAATTTTACTCTGAAATAATAAATTAAAAATTGCACAATATACAATATTCCATATTCTAGGCAAACAATGATTGAATTATACAGCTGAAAATGTAGCAAATATGCCAAGATATTTAATTTATCATCTCTATGCTAGCCTTAAATAAATCTCAGCATCTAGAAGATTTACTTTAGCATTAGTAAATAACTTTGGATCACACTGTCACAATTTTCATATGCATGTGATGAGTTTACAAATGTAGCATTTTCTTATGTCTTATAACAATAATTATTAAACTATTTTCATAATAATATAAGCATACATTTTAAAATGTTATTTAGATAAAATACATTTTGATCTCACATTAGTTACCATTATGAACATTAATGCCTTAATATAATTCAATATTTAAAAATACCAAAACTGCAAACCAATTATTGAAATCAGAATTTCCTGCTAAGTAAATTTTACCATTAAAGTCTATAAATAAAAGATCAAGTATAATGCCTTATCTGTAAGTAGTGGTTAAGACATATTTACCTCTTTGTTGTATGTTCATAGTACTGTGCCTTGTTAAATTCCAAATATTTTATTATCTATTTTGAAACAGTAAACTGGAAGATTTGTACCATTTCTAGTTATGTCTATGTTTCATAACATTGTGTGAAAGAGGCTCATAAAGTAGATTTTACAGTATGGATGAAAAAAGGATTTCCATTGCTTATTGATCAATTTGTCTACCATCTGTGCCTTTTTTATCTATGCATCTATCATCTATCCCTTTGTCATTTTTTTTACCTATCACATTATAGACATATATAAAAATTATGATCTCATTTTCTCTATAATATGTTGACAATGTGTTATTTAATTTGGGCTTCTATGTGGTTCTGTTATGTTGTGGTTCTAAGATAGATAATTAGTAAAGTTTTCCCTTAGAATGTGTTTCTAATTAGCCAAAGTACAAAACTTTAGAAGCTTTATTGACTATATCCATAGCTTGATAGATAATATAATTTTACATACATAATACATCTTCAATCTATTTCATTATAAGCAGTGATAAAATATACATGAATAAAAACATGACTTTATTCATAATAAAAAAATTACCTGAGTATAATTCTCTAATGCACAAGTAGTAGAACACCTTATACAAAATGTATTCATAACAACCTCCTAACTATAACGAATGATACAAAATTGTCCCAGTACTCCAATTTGTACTGTTTCTACCAATGATCCCTTGCCACAAACTTGGATATCAATCAGGACAAACACAGCTATAATACTAAAATATGATACTACAATAGAAATTCCAATCTTATATTGTATAGTAAAATATCACTATTTAATATCTTAGTGACACTAACATCAAAATAGTATAAAATTTAATAATGACTATTAAACTTTAGCACTGATATTGGTAAGAGATCTTGTGAGGATATTGTAGAATCAGAAAGTATTCATCTATGATCTACAAATAGTCATTTTACTCATAAAAGATTCAAGATATAGTTCAATAGTCAAACATAGACATAGAAATCATGAAGCCTTATTTCATTTCTGCTACTACAAAACATAAATCAATTCATTGTATTAATGCTTACTAGATATCATTGTTAATTCTATGCTGACAATGGGTACAAAATTTAAGTCATAAGAGCAAAGAACATAAATGTTCTTTTTGGAGATAGTAGATTTATTACCTCCTCAAATAGTAGAAGGCAGTTTTAGTTCTTCTATGTAAAATTTAAATTAATCTATAAAATTACAAAGATAAGCATATTTTGATAGAATAGAGATGTTTTAGGTAACATCATCTTTAATAATTAAAGTAAGCTACACAACATAGAATCTGGTTCTAGAATATTTCCAGATTGTAGAAACATTCACTTAAGAAAACTGAAAGGCCTATGTTAACTACAGAAGAAGTTATCATTTATAAATGACCTCTTATACTGACTTAGATTACATACTGTCACTTAATTTACATATTTTATTTATTTATCTCATAACATACTACAGAGACAACCATTCTTGTTTGGGAGAAAAGTCTGAAGGAAAAAAATGCCTCCCAAAGTCTACTAAGCTTACAGCAGAGCAGAACTAAATTCTGATTAATTTCAAGCAATTAGCAAAACTACTTAGTAAATTTATTTCCTAAAGTCTTATTTACCCCTTTATTATCATCTCACCTAATTTTCAAATCAGTCCTCTTGCTGAACTGATGTGATTGGTTCATGTCAATGAGCAATAAATATGCATATTATTCTGCTGCAATTTGAGACCCAATTTTTGCTTGGGACAACGTCTGCAAATGAATCTTGTCCAATTTTAAACAAACTTTAAATTTTCAAAAACAAAATGAAAGCCACTACAACCGAACCAGGTAGGATATCTGCATCACTTCACCTCTCTCTCCTTTCCTACAAATCCAGAACCCACAGTTTTATTTCCCACCCAGAAACACATCATGTGTGGTAGCCTGTCGACCCTATCCTCATCTAAAATGGCCTATGTACATTGTCCCTTCTAAACATCTCTCCCCCATTAACTACTTTACCCCAGCTCCCTAAACAAGTAGGCATTTCTTTGGAAACAATGGACCACCCTCAGCCAACAATTCAAGTAGCCTAGCTATGGATCCTTACCACTCTATTCTCTCTTGCAAATCTATTCCCCAAGTCTTATCCTTACCTCATTACCATAACACTGCCGCAGCCTTTCCTTCCTCCCTATCCTGATCTCCAGCAGAACACACAGATCTCTCAATAATTTCTTTCCACAGTAATCACTTTATCCTAGTACCCAAATCTAGCAGATATTTTCTGGGAAATCACAAGTCACCACAGCCAAGGAAGCAGGCAACCTAATTGTGGATCTTCATTACTCCTTTTCTTCCAAAATCTATTCCTTAGTCTTATTTTCACCTCTGTAGAAGACCACCTTTTGCTCCCCCTGTCACCACCTCCAAAGGATCACTCAGATATTATCTCCTCCAAACGTCCTTTAACTCATCCTGTTATGGTAGCCCCTTACTCCAGTGTGCTTTCTCTGGGAACCTACCAGCTAAGCCTCACAAAGAATCAGGTCGGTCAGCAAAGCAGATACCTTGCTTCAGGTCTTTACTCTTCCTTCTTTCCTTTATATCTAACACAGAGATTCATCCTCAGCTCTGTAGCAGACTACATGTAGTAACATCTCATAACTCTCTGCTGCTATTTCCTGGGGGTTAAGCAAATCCTGATGAAACATTCTGCTTTTGTTCCTCCTGTATTTGTACAACTCCTAGGCCATCCACAGTCTTCTGAATACCTTGAAAACATTTCACCCAGAACACTCAGTAGCCACACATATCAGGATTCCAGAGCAATTTCCTAACTGGCAGCACACAGCCACCATACACTCATAAGACTAGAGAGAGTAACAGAAATAAAAATAAAGCCTATCCAACAAATATATTAACAGATAGCAGTGCCTAAAAGCATAATATTCCAGAACTCAGATGTAATGATGCCAACATAAAAAGAAAACCAGTAACAACCAGGACAATATGGCTCTACTAGAGACCAGCAACTCTAACACAGAAGACACTGAGTATTGCAACATAGTTGAAACACAAGACAAAGACATTAAAATGGACTTTATAAATATTATATAGCTCATTTAAGAGGGAATGAAAGAATCTCTTAAAGAAATCTATGAAAACACACACGGTAGAACTTGATGATTAAAATAGTTCAAGACCTGGAAGTAAAAATAGAATTAATAAAGAAAATCCAAAAATAGAGAAATTTGAAAATGATCAACTTTGAAACTTGGACAGGAAACTCAGAGATATTACCCACAAAATACAAGGAATGAAAGAGAATATCAGGCATTGAGGATATGACAGATGAAATGGATACCTTACTCAAAGAAAATATTAATTGTAAAACTATCCAGGTGAAAAAACATCTAGGAAATCTGAAAAATTATGAGTAGACCAAATCTAGGAATAATAGGAAGAGAAGAAGTAAAAAAGAAAACAGATGAAAGATATAAAAGATAAAATCATAGAAGAAAATTCAACTGACCCAAGTAAATAGATGCCTACATCACTATAAGAAGCATACAGAATACCAAATAGACTGGACCAGAGAAGAAATTGTCCTAGCTGCATAACATTCAGAAGAGAAAACATATGGAACTGAGAAATAATATGAAAAGATACAAGGAAAAAAAGACCCATTACCCTATTAAGGTAGAATGATTAGAATATTGCCATTCCAAAGGGGATTCTAAATGACATAAGTGCTTAGACAGATGTCCTACAGATTCTAAGAGACAACAGGTATAAGCCTAGACTCAATCTTTTACTCACAGAGGATGGAGAATATAAATCATTCATTGAATCTGCACAAACAAGAATAGATAAACATTTCTCATTGATATTTCTCAAAAACAATAATCTCAGCTCCTAAAGTAAAAGAACAGACTAAGAGAAAGTATATGAAAATAGGATCCATCTTTCTGTTGTATCAAAGAAACAAGCCTTAACATAAAATATAAACAGCATCTCAAAGTAAAAGAATGGGAAATAGTACCTCAATCAAATAAACCAAAGAAAAAAGCTCGTAAAATGATTTTCAAACTAACAAAATAAATTTCAAACCCAAATTAAAGAAATGGACAGCATTCTGGACAGGTACCATCTATCAAAATTAAATGAAGATCAGATTAATTACCTAAACAGGCCTATAACACTTAAGGAAATTGAAGCTGTCATTAAAAGGCTCCCCAAAAATAAAAGGACTCGTTCAGATGGTTTCAGTGCAGAATTCTACAAGACATTCAAAGAAGAATTACTACCATTACTCCTCAAACTATTTCACACAGTAGAAACTGATGGAATATTGCCAAATTCTTTTTATGAGGCCACATTTACACTAATACCCAAGCCACTCAAAGACACAACAAAGAAGGAGAACTACAGCTCAATCTCCCTCATGAATATAGATGTTAAAATTCTCAACAAAATTTTAGCAAACCGTATACAACAATGTATAAAAAATATCATCCGGAGTTGAGCTCCCATCGGTTCTGGTTCTGCTTCTGGGACCGGGTGCTGTCTGCAGAGAGAATCTCAGTGCACTCTGTAACAGGCGGATAAAGTCTGCCTGTCACCATACCCTCAGCTGCTGCTGAGGGAATTTGCATGACTTCCCATCTCCACCACCAACTGAGTGAACAGATAACTACTGGGGTCCCTGAAGGACAGACTCAGACCCCGCCCAAAGAGGTGACAGGAGGCACACAAGCCAAGTGCCACAACTGACCAGGAGCCACCTAATCGTGAACCACTGAAGCCATGAACAAATGTCAGTGCAAAAACTTACGTAATAATACAAAGAACAACAAGGTAACTCCAGAAGAAAGTGGCGATCTTCCAAATACAAGACCTGAACTGAGCAATGAAGAGGAAACAGAAGGAAGCAACACCAAAAAATTCCTTTTTGATAATCATCAAGGCTCTCAAGAAGATATGAAAAATAGCCTTAAGGAAATAGAAGAAAATACAAACAAAAAATTGAAAGACATGAACAAATCTATGAAAGAAACATGCCAGGAACTAAAAACTGAAATAGAAGCAATAAAAAAGGCACAAAATGAGGCAAAGATGGAAATAGAAAATCTAAAGAAAAAAGTTGGAACCACAGATACAAGCATAACCAACAGAATTCAAGAGATGGAAAAGAGTATATCTGAAGTGGAAGACTCAGTAGCTCAAATAGATATATCAGTCAAAGAAAATAGTAAAACTAAAAAAGCCATAACTCAAAATGTTCAGGAAATCTGGGACACCATGAAAAGACCTAATTTGAGAATAATAGGAATAGAAGAAGGAGAAGAATACCAGCTTAAAGGCACAGATAATGTTTTCAATAAAATCATAAAAGAAAATTTTCCTAACCTGAAGAAAGAAATGCCTATAAAGATACAAGAAGCTTACAGAACACCAAATAGATATGATCCCCAAAAAAAGTCAGCACGCCACATTATAATCAAGCCACAAAACATACAGAACAAAGAAAAAATTTTAAGAGCTGCAAAAGAAAAGGGCCAATAATGCCTGACTATTCAATGGAAATGATGAAAGCTAGAAGGGTTTGGTCAGAAGTTATACAGACGCTTAAACAGCATGGATGCCAAACTAGAATACTATACCCTGCAAAATTATCAATCACCATAGATGGAGTAAACAAGATATTTCAGGGCAAAGTCAGACTGAAAGAATATCTATCTACCAATCCAGCACTACAGAGAGTATTAGAGGGAAAACTCCAACCTAAGGACCCCAGATACACCCACGAAATCACAAAAAATCAATAAGTCCACAGAAGAATACCCTAGAGAAAGGAAATACAAACAAGTTACCACCAAAAATGGCAGGAAATATGAATCAATGGTCACTAATTTCCCTTAATATCAATGGACTCAACTCTCCTATAAAACGTAACACACTAAAAAGATGGATACAACAACAGAAGCCATCCTTCTGTTGCCTACAAAAAACACACCTCAACTGCAAAGACAGACACAGGCTTAGAATAAAGGGTTGGGAAAAGATTTTCCAGTCAAATGGTCCTAAGAAACAAGTGGGGGTTGCAATCCTAATATCGAACAAAGTAGACTTTAAGCTAAAAGCAATTAAAAGGGACTAAGATGGTCACTACTTATTCATCACAGGAAAAATTGGTCAAGAGGAGATTTCAATCTTGAATATTTATGCCCCTAATATAAGGGCACCTACTTATGTAAAAGAAACACTGCTAAAGCTCGAATCCCACATCAATTCTTATACCCTAATAGTGGGAGACTTTAATACCCTACTTTCAACCCTGGATAGATCGACCAGACAGAGTCTCAACAGAGACATAAGGAGTCTAAAAGAGGTTATAATGCAAATGGATTTCATAGATATCTACAGATCCTTCCACCCAAAAGCAAAGGAATATATATATTTCTCAGCTCCTCATGGAACTTTCTCCAAAATTGACCACATAATTGGTCATAAAGCAAATATCAACAGATACAAAAAAATGGAAATAATCTCTTGTAATATATCAGACCAACAGAGCCTAAAGTTAGAGTTCAATAACATCAAAACCCAAAGAAAGCCTACCAACTCATGGAAACTAAACATCACTCAGCTGAACAGTCTCTGGGTCAAGGAAGAAATTAAGAAAGAAATCAAAGTCTTCCTAGAATTTAATGAAAATGAATCTACAACGTATCCAAACTTGTGGGACACAATTAAAGGAGTTTTAAGAGGAAAATTCATAGCGCTAGATGTCTATATGAAAAACCTAGAGAAATCCCACACTAGAGACCTAACAGCTAAGCTGAAAGCCTTAGAACAATTAGAAGCAAACTCACCTAGAAGGAGTAGATGGCAGGAAATAATCAAACTTAGTGCTGAAATCAATACAATTGAAACAAAAAGAACAATACAAAGAATCAACGAATCTAAGAGTTGGTTCTTTGAGAAAGTTAACAAGATAGATAAGCCCTTAGCCAACCTAATCAAAAAACAGAGAGAGTGTTCAAATAAACAACATTAGAAATGAAAAGAGGGACATAACAACAGACTACCAGGAAAAACAGAGAATTATCAGATCACATTTTAAAAATCTGTATTCCATAAAAATGGAAAACCTAGAAGAAATGGAGAGCTTTCTGGACATGTACCATCTACCAAAATTAAATGAAGATCAGATTAATTACCTAAAAAGGCCTATAACCCTTAAGGAAATTGAAGCTGTCATTAAAAACCTCCCCCAAAATAAAAGCCCTGGCCCAGATGGTTTTAGTGCCGAATTCTACCAGACATTTAAAGAAGAATTACTACCGTTACTCCTCAAACTACTTCACACAGTAGAAACTGAAGGAATATTGCCAAATTCCTTTTATGAGGCCACAATCACCCTAATACCCAAGCCACTCAAAGACACAACAAAGAAGGAGAATTACAGACCAATTTCCCTCATGAATATTGATGCGAAAATTCTCAACAAAATTTTGGCAAACCGTA
>PVIH01016397.1:9280-23328 GCA_004025045.1 Sigmodon hispidus
TTTTTTTTTTTTTTTTTTTTTTTTTTTTTTTTTTTTTTTTTTTTTTTTTTTTTTTTTTTTTTTTTTTTTTTTTTTTTTTTTTTTTTTTTTTTAAACTTTATTTATTTGCCTTGGTGTTTTGCCTGGAACTGGAACTACAGACAGTTGTTAGCTGCCATGTGGGTGCTGGGAATCGAACCCGGGTCCTCTGGAAGAGCAGACAGTGCTCTTAACCGCTGAGCCATCTCTCCAGCCCCGGTTTTGGATTTTTTTGTTAGCTGGTCTTTGGCTCATGGGGAATCACAGCCAGCTTAGATTTTTAAAAGTTCACTAAAACTATATAGTTTTCCATAGAAGTATGTGCATTATATTGACTTTTTGGGGAAATAGTTAGTAATATAATTCTTTGTGACTTTCTCAGCCTCCATATTGATATTTTACCTCCTCCATCCTTTTCCTGTATCTTCCTTCCCTTCCCTGAGGAATCCCCCCTTCCCCCTATCAGATCACTTTATTCGGCTATGACCCTTTATTGCCCCCCCAAAGGGCCCTTCTTTCTATCTTACTCTTTTTTACCTCACTATGTAGCTCAGGATGGACTTAAACTCAAAACCCTCTTGCCTCAGCCTCCCCAATTCTGGGATGACAGGTATGAGCCACTGATGTGAGAATGTCTTTCTATATATTGTGAATATAATTCTTTAAATAAAGAAACTGTTTTGGCCATGGCAGGCACCATAGGTAGGCAGGGAAAATTGGAGTATAGGTAGAAGGAGGGTGGAATTGAGAGAGAGAGAGAGAGAGAGAGAGAGAGAGAGAGAGAGAGAGAGAGAGAGAGATACTATCCAGCTGCCGAAGAATCAATATGTACTGAAATAGGTAAGCCACGGGCCACATGGCAGGACAAATTAATGGAAATGGGTTGAATTAAGATGAAAGAGTTAGCTAACAATATGCCTGAGACATAGGCCCAACAGGATGAAATTGATATAAGTATCTGAGTCATTTGGGAGGGTCTAAGCAGCAGCAGGTAGCTAGGTCTAAGGGTCTGGACTGCCAGTCAGCCAGGGCCGGAAACCTGACTCTGGCCCGGCCAGGGCAGAAACCTCATGTTACAAGCCACCCCACTCTGAAATGAGACTCAAGTTACTGACTGCTCTGTATAAAACATAACGTTGCCGGGTGGTGGTGATGGCACATGCCTTTAATCCCAGCAGAGGCAGGTAGATCTCTGAGTTCAAGGCCAGCCTGATCTACAGAGTAAGTTCCAGGACAGCCAGGGCTGTAACACAGAGAAACCCTGTCTTGAAAAACAAACAACCAAACACTACCACCACCCAACTTTTCAAATGATTTATTTTGGAAAAAAAGAAAGGGATATGCTGATTCAGTCTGGCTCTTGGCAGAAAAAAAAAAAAAAAAAAAAGTGCTCCAACTGGCATTCTGAGAAGAGTCTCTTCAGAAGGCAAAGATGTGGCTCATGGGTAGAATGTTCACTTAGCTTGTATGAAGCCCAGAGTTCCTTCCCTAGTACTGCAGTCAGGAGAGGAAGGCAGGTGCGTCAGGAGATCAAGGTCATCCGTATGTATAAAGAGTCTGGGATGCCTGAGACTCTGGCTTTTAAGGAGGGTTCCAGGACTCCTGACTCAGTTGCTCCCTTGAGGCATAGCAGTTACCTGAGGTGGACAGCAGTGGACAGAGAGAGGCTGTTGGCTGTCCTGCTGTCTGTAAGCAGACTTTCCCAGAGAGGCACCGGGGAACAGATACCTACCACCCATATTCCATATTCTGACCAGTCCAGGCCCTTCCTGTATAAATCCGACAGAAGACAGAGAACAGGTGTAACCTGGGAAGGAGGGTAAGAGAAAGTGACCCTGAAGCCATCAAGGTACCTGCTGACAGTCCAACATTAGGTAAGGTCCATTCTCATACCTGGAGAGGAAGCTACTTTTTTCTCTTCCTGGATGGGGAAACTGAGGCTTATGGGGATGAAATGGTGTATCTAGGGTTTAGAGGGAGTCTGTTCACACTTCCGAGAAAAGGGACATCTCTTTTTTTTTTTTTTTAACTTTATTTATTTGCCTTGGTGTTTGCCTGGAACTGGAACTACAGACAGTTGTTAGCTGCCATGTGGGTGCTGGGAATCGAACCCGGGTCCTCTGGAAGAGCAGACGGTGCTCTTAACCGCTGAGCCATCTCTCCAGCCCCGGGGACATCTCTTAAAGAGATTTTTCTTTTTAGAAAAGGAAGGTATATTTTTCTTTAGTCCCACCATGCTTTTTGGTTACATGGGACTCTGGTAGAAGCAGTTGATATCTGGGGTTATGGCAGCCACCCTTTCATCGTGAGGTAAGGGACCACCAGTAGGCTGAGTGAAGGAGAATAAAAGGGATTTGGATCCTTCCTGACTGTTTTATGTCTCTCTTAGCCAAGCTTCAAATTCTTACATTGAAATGTCACCCTAATTGACAGTGAACACACCCTTTTTTCTATGTTGGCATTGGTAGAGTCTACTCTTAACTTATCTTAATATCCAGATGTGTTCCTGATGTCAGAGGTTCAATGGTGCTGTCCTATGAGGGTCTGTCTCCTCAGGGAGGCTTTGGGGCTTTCCAGGGCCCTGGTAACATATAAGAAAAGGAAAATAAGGATGCCCAATAATTCCTGCTCCATTTTCCAGCTGTGTGACCTCAGATGAACCATTGCCTCCCAGAAATTCAGGTAGTCCATCTGGACAACATACAAAGAACTAGATAGTTCAAGGCTGTAAGACTGAAGTTTCCACAGGGTTGTCCGTGACCCCCAAGTCCTTCAGCTGTCTGTCATTCTTTTCTCTCCTGCTATTCCTATAAGCATGACGGAAAGGATGCTGTCCAAGTTCTGTGGTTTCTACGCCGCTCATCTCCGGGGACAGATGGAGAGAGGAAGTAAGTACGTGGAGGTCACTGGGGAAGTCAAAGTCATTTTTTTCTTCAGTAAAAATGATTTCAAAGTTACCAAAAATCTAGAAGGGGGGCATTGTTCTTGGCTTAATGCTTATGCCAGGTCCCCTAGTCTCTCCGAATGTTTGTTACTTTCAACAGATCTCCAACAGAGCACAGCACAGGAAAATATCAGGGCAGGGGATAGATGTCAGCAGGAATCAGGTGACCCAGGACTGGAGGCTTCAAGGCTGAAGTTACATCACCCATTGGTCAGGTGCTGGTGAGGTCTGTCCTCCTGGCCTGTAAATGCTGCCTTAGGATGACCTTTTCAGAGGACAGACTCGTGAACAAATGACTCCTCTCCAGGACTGGACAGTAACGACAGACCATTCCAATCCAGTTTAGGAAACAGATGAGTTTATTGGAGTTCCCTACACCAGCATGGGTGACTTAAAGGCAGCTGCGTGGCCAAAGAGCCACCCTAGTGTGGGTGAAGCCTCGTGAGAACTTCATCCCTGGGGCTCTCTGATCACTGTGTAGGGTAGCTCCATGGTAGAGTCTCCACTCCTCAGAGACTTTACAGCATCTGTAACTGTGGGTCTGTGAGTTCTGAGTTCCCTTAGGTGGCCACTAACCCCTTGGGGGAGCCTCACTCGCATAACCTCATCAGAACTTAATTTTTGTCTTCCAAAGGTGCCCTGGGGTGAACTGGCTGGGAAATGGGGGAGGGGTGCATTTAATCTGCAGCTATGGCTGCACCTCAGAAAACACAGAGAAGTCAGAGAGGAGGATTAGGGTGGGAGCAGAGTGTGGGTGAGGCAGGGACACCTGGGCCACTTGTGGGCGGGTGGTGTGGTAGCTCTGCGCTCATTGCTTTGGGTCCATTGCTCTGAGATCTGGTACAAACATCCCACGCTTCTTGGACATGTCATTCCTGTTTCTAAATGTTCTTTGGTTGCTCACCAGGTGATGTCCTTGAGGCTTCTACCTTGTTGCCACCCTATCATGATGTAAAATGGGCCTGGCTTGGGCCTGGCCTATCATTGTGATGGCAGGCTCAGGCACAGCCATGTGATTTAACCTGGACTAGTGAGATTCTTTGCTACTATTTATATATTTATCTAGACAGGGTCTCACTATGTACCTGAAACTTGTCCTGAAACTTATGATGTAGACCAGGCTGGCCTCGAACTCACAGAACTTCACCTGCTTCTGCCTTCTGAGTGCTGGGATGAAAGGCAAGTGTCAGTACCACCAAGTAGGTTTCTTTTTTTTTTTTTTTTAAACTTTATTTATTTGCCTTGGTGTTTGCCTGGAACTGGAACTACAGACAGTTGTTAGCTGCCATGTGGGTGCTGGGAATCGAACCCGGGTCCTCTGGAAGAGCAGACGGTGCTCTTAACCACTGAGCCATCTCTCCAGCCCCTCTTTTTTAATTTTTAAATTTTATGTGCATTGGTGGTTTTGCCTGAGTGTGTGTCTGGTCTGTGTGATGGGGTTTTTAGAAGGGTATTTATCTGTGATTTGGGGAGATGGAGATCTGGAATCTGGGAACCCACTTCGGCCCCTGAGAAGAGGACAGACGTGTCTGAGAAGTCAAATGAGTGAGGGAGGGTTATGTCAGTCAGCCTCAGAGACCTGATGCTGCTGTGCCAGCATCCCTGCGCACCACTAAGCTCTCCAGCTACGCCCATCAAATTCTTTCAGCTCAGGCCAATTGGTGCAGCTGTGAGCTGGCCAAGGCAGTTTACACGTGCTAGCTAGAGCGACCTTTGCTCCTTACCCAAGAGGACATCAGTTCATCTTCTTAGGTTTGGGGCAACCAGCATTAGGTTCCCTCAAGATGAAGGAGTGAAAATTCACTTCCCTAAATCCATCTTCCCACCCTAGGAAATACCAAGGGCCATGCTGTCTCCTGGGATAGACAGTCTATTACCTTCCTAACATTCTTTTTTTTAAAAAAATCTTTTCTATTTTCCTCTCTCTGTCTCTGTCTCTGTATGTGTACAGATGTGTACAGATGTCTGCAGAGGACAGAAGGTATCAGATCCCCTGGAACTGGAGTTACACATAGTCGTTAGTTGCCGTGTGTGTGCTTAGAATCGAACCGGGGCCCTCAGGGAGAGTAGCCAGTGCTCTAACCACTGGACCATCTCTCCACCCCCTCAACACTCTTTTTTACTTCTTCCCTCAGGGTGCTCAAGCTCCCAGTGGCCTCTGCTCCAAGCCACTTGCTTTAGGGGCAGGAGTAACCATATCACTGATTCAGAAATGGACACATGACACAGTGCTGGCCAATGAGGTTTGAGGGAAAAAAATGTTCTGCATAAGGGCGCTTCTGAAGGAAGTCTCCTGAGGGACAGGAACCCTGCTCTTGGTACTGATTTTCTGTGTCAGCCATCTTCCTGTCATGGTGACAAAATAACCTGAGACAATCAGCTCAAATGAGGGGCGGTTTCTTTTGACCTCTGAGCCCTGTTTTTTCCGGGTCTGTGGTGAGAAGACCATCATGGTAGAAAGCCTAATGAAGAGTGGTTCACTTTCTGGCTCACCCCATGCAGAGAGAGCTAAGGCCTGGCAAGCTGTGCATCCATCAACAGATTAAACCAACTCAAGGTTGAAGTTGGCATCCTCAGGATCTAGTTCTTCTCAGAGGCCTCTGAAATCAGCCTGGAGGGGACCTGGCATTCAACACACATGCCTAAGGGACATTAAAGATTCCTCTCCTGAGACCTACAGGGATGATTTTCAGATCACTGTCTCCCAGGGGCCCTTGTGATCACCTTGCTTTACCATGAGTATGTCAGAGCTCAGAGGTGAGACCTGGTTTCTGGTGCTGTATGTATAATCAATACCCATCAGCCCCTTAGGGTCTGTACACGAGGGATCCTGAGATGGGAACAGCCTTTGTCTCCATGACTGAAAGAATGACATAGGCCTGTGACCCCAGTCCTCTGGAGGTGGATGCTGGAAGATCTTCCTAGGCTACGTAATGAGTTCAAGGCCAGGCTGGGCTACATGAGAGCCTATCCAAAGTGGAAAGAGAGGGATGGCTCACTGGGCTCATTTTGCCCTGGGGCAAAGACTTGGTTGGGATGGATCCAGCTGACCAGGCCTGAGTGGGGAGGTGTCCACCCCACTTTAAGGAGGAAGTTGGGGATGACATGTCCCAGAGAAAACATGTGTTATTACCCACAGCCCCTGAGGTAGGGCCTGGCCCACCCCACACTGGGCCTGCTAGGTCCGCTCTCCCACGGAGCCTGTGAGCAACAACACACCCAGCCTCTCCATCCCGGGTTTGCATAAAAACCCACGTCCATGAAGTAGCAACTGCAATGTTTTGCAGTCACATAGCAAAGATATTTAAAAATATCACCCATATGTGTTTTAAATACAGGCAAATAGCTGGCACGCCAGCCGGCTTCACACCCGCGTGCCATTCTGAGCTCGCTTCTTCTGGCTCCAACTTTCAAAATCGCACTTTGAAGGCCAGACAAGCCCAGAATGCTTCGAGCTGTGGCACCCAGAATCTCTCCCACCCACAGCCTGGCTTTTCTCTGGGAGGGGGATATGATATGACCTGGAAAGGAAGTTAAGTGTTCTGGGCTAAGACCTCCACTCCAAGCCAAGATTGGTCAGACATTCCCATAATCTTAGCACTCAGGAAGTCAAGGCAGAAAGATCAGGAGTTCAAGGCCAGCCCCAGCTACATAGTGAGTTTGGGGCCAGCCAGGGCTGTGTGAGTCTTTGTCTCAAAAAAACCCCCAAACTTTTAATCCACCCTTCATGAAGTCACACTTAGAACATTGTTCATGAGGTTACAGAGTGTGTGGGGCTTTAAGACCCACTTTGGGGCCAGCAAGATGGTTCAGCGGGTAAAAGGGGCTTGCTGTCAAGTCTAGCATCCCAGGTTTGATCCATATGGTGGCAGACAAGAACTGACTTCTGCAAATAGTTCTCTGACTTTCATGCATAAACACACACATACCAACAAATGGAATAAAGAAAAAACATTAAATTCCACTTTGTGAGCAGTTTTATGATGGGAGCCTCTCCAGCTTATCACTCTCCAAATTTATACTTTAATATCCAGAGTAATGTCCCCGGCTCTCAGCGGCATAGATTATAACAGGAATAGACTCCACAAAGCACTTGGTGTTTTCAGCATCCTCACTGACCACCATGATGTCACAAGCAATGTGACCTTCCGGACTCTTGTACAGTGTACAGTTTATTGATGATCAAAGCAGGGTTATATTGTCTGCAGCTGTACCAGGTGTGGTTGGTCTGGTTTGGCTGAGGTCTCTCAGCCGGCTTTGCTACCCTCGTGCCCCCCAGCTGGCTGGGAATGAAGGAAGACGAAGGGATACAGAGAAACATATATGGTTGAAGTGCTGAATTACTATCTTGCCGGGCAGAGCTCTGAAGCTGGCTTCCTTTCTAGTTGTAGGGGGGGGGGGCTGGCATTGTATGGTCCCCTGAGGCTGGCTCAGTCACCTGCTCCTGGGTTATGGAAAAGGCTCTGAGAACTGGAATTAGGCTCAGTATAGATGGGAACATTGGACGGCAAGAATGTTGCCCTTCTTCCTCCAGGTGTGGGGTGCAGTGTGAGTTGTTTTGCTGAACAATTATTTCTTGTGCATCTGGCCTGTGAGCTGAGGTTTCGACATCCCCTGTGCAAAGACAACTGGTATACTGGTTTGACCCTCCTGTTCCCAGGAGTCACTGGTGGTTCTGACTCTCCTCTTCCTGGGGTGAGAGGGAGAAGGGGTGGCCATCCCCCTGTCCCTGTCTTTGGAACCTCTGGGGTAGCCACAAATTCATGATTTCTCATCTAAGAATGTCTGTGCTCTTCCCCTGTTAAGACCATCAAACCTGGGTCGGGACAGATGGCTCACTGAGCAAGAGCACTTGAGTTTGAATCCCAGTGTCCACAGAAATAGCTGGCCATGGCCATGTACACATCTATGAAGCTGGCACGGCAGGGCTCTGAGGTGGGAGGGTCACTGGGGCTTCCTGGCAGCTGGTTTAGCTCCAGGTTCAGTCTAAATGAAATAAAGCTAAGAGGGATAAAACAGGGTGTGACACACACACACACACACACACACACACACACACACACACACGCATGCACGCACACATACACATGCTGGGGAGACACCAGAGCTGGTGTTCTGCCTTCATCAGACACATCAGAACCTCACTGTTCTGGGGCTTGGCAGAAACTGGCTTCAGCCAATGGGTGAGCTGTGTGACAGAGATGTTCATGTTGAGTCTTCAGGAGACAGGGCATAGTGACCAGGTATCTGCTTGCCCCTAACTGACTCTGAGAGACAAAGGTGTACCCTTCTGGGTACTGAGGAGGGAAAAGCTCTCAAATGTCAACCATAGAGAGGGCAGGAAAGGACACTTGTGTTGAGACACCATGGCCAGGTTTCCACTATGTACCCAGCCTCTCTCAACAGCCACCAAGGAAGCCCCATCCATGCCCTCCCCGCCTTCACTGCCCACCCAGATACCTCTGGTCTTCCTTTCTCCTCTTTCTTTCCCGTCTGTCTTTGCTCTCCCCTCAACAGAGATTCCATAAATGCTTTCATAGTTGAAGAAGAAGATTCAACTGAAGAATTACCTGTATCACATTGGCCCATGGCCATATCTGTTGGCATTTTATGGCTTGCTAATTGATGGAGGAGGTTCCAGCCCACCATGGGTGGTGCCAGATCCTACACAGATGGGCCTAGGCTGCATGAGAAGGCTGAGAGTGAGCCTGGGAGTGAGCTGGTGAGCAGCATTCTGCTGGTTTCTGCTTCAACTTCCTGCCCTGACTTCCTCAATGATGGGCTGTAACCTGTAAGCAGAAATAGACTCATTTTTCCCCATGGTATTTTTGATATTCCATATTACACTGTACACATATTTTGAGGGACAGACTTTCTTTGCCCGGGTTTCACCTGCTGTGCCAAAGAAGGCTCCAGTTTTCACACCCTTGTCGACTCTTAATAGTGTCCACTTTAACATTTGACCAGTGTGGTGAACATCAATTCTTTATCATTTATTTCCACATGCAGAGGAGGGTCCTGTTCGCATGGGCCATGGTTCCTGTGGTGGTGAGGGAGTTAGTTTTTTCCTTCTACCTCATGAGCTCTGGGAGCTGAACTCAGGCCCCCTGTGTTGATGGTAAGGAAACCCCTTTACTGCTGAGCCACACGTTGACCCTCATTTTGTTTTGAAATTTTTTCCTGCTGAGGCTGAGCAGCGTTGTTCTGATTTCTCGTTCGTTAGAATTAGAATGTCCTCTTGTGTGAATTTCCCACCCAAGGGTTTTCCATGGAACTTAGCAAGAGAATTAGTAAAGGGGTCACTCTGGGGACATTTGACTCCCTAGGGTTAAGCACCAGTTTGCCGAAGTGGCTAGAATTCCAAGTGATAACAACAGACTGAACACAGCCACAGTGGCAGGGAGGTTGGGAGAGGCCGTGGATTCTTCTGTTTGTCTCAGTGATGTCTATGGAATGACAGGCCCCACAGGACATCCCTTTCTGAAAGCCTTCTACCACTTCTCACTATGGATCTGCCTGCCCCTCCATTTTACCCAGCTCTGTTTATAGAAGTGAGAAATGAGGCCTCTGAGGTGCTCAGGGCTGGGGAGCCCACCCAGAGCCACTTAGCATTTTGCCTCTGAGACCCTAGAACTCGGGTGGGGTCACTGTGGGGAGGGCACCCTGCAGCACCTGGGAATGTGATCCCAGATGAGTCCTGTGAGGGCAAGAGAGAAAGCCAATGCTACTGTCTTGTTTCATTGGTTAGAGTTGGTCACGTAGCCAGAATCAAGTTCAAAAGGTGCTGGTGGTGAAATGGCCACTGCAGAAATAGGGGCATGGCTTGGGGCTCACCTGCAGTAGGGTGACCAGTATGGGGGGGCCTTACTGCTCACCTGCAGTAGAGTGGCCAGTGGAGGGAGGGGCTTGGGGCTCACCTGCAGTAGGGTGACCAGTATGGGGGGGCCTTACTGCTCACCTGCAGTAGAGTGGCCAATGGAGGGAGGGGCTTGGGGCTCACCTGCAGTAGGGTGGCCAATGGGGGGCAGAGGTGAGTAGAGGCAGGAAGGCTGACATTGCCTTCCCCTGCAGGCTGGCTTGCCTATTCTATTCTCTGAAGGAAGAAGCTGATGCCCAGGAAGGTTGAGTGTTTGCATAGACCACACAGCAGGCCACGAGGGATTCAGGCTACACACCTGACTCAGTCATGCCCAGTGTGCACCTTTCAAATGGATCAAAGAGCGACCATTTCCCAGGCCTTTGACTGGGGCCTTGTCTGTACCACCTTCTCCCTTCACTTTGCAACTTAGCAGGCACCCAGCCAGCCACGTGTTGGCCCACCTCCCCAAGGCTCTCTCCACTTGACAACCATTGCGGGGTGGGGGGTATTGTATGGCTTCTCCTCCTTAGGGGTTGGAGGGAAGAGTATACTGTGAAGTACCCTAGGCTAGCCTAAACACAGGCTTCAGACTCTGAGGGGACCTTTGGAGCTCCTCTGGGATGTCCGAGACAGTTCAGTGAGGAACAGGGACATAGAGAAAGCCAGCCTGCTTTGGACTGGCCTGTCTGGATTCAAAATCCGCATCTGAAGTCCCTGGGTCAATGACATCATCTCTGTGCCTCAGTGTTCCCGTCTGGGAAGTTCTCATGGGTTTGTGAAGCTAGTGAGTTAGTTGGTTCTTAGAGCTGTGTCTAAGATAATTCATTCTGATTATTGGATTGGGCTCCCGAGGGTCACTGAGCTCCCTGCACTGACGCCTGCTCCAGCATCTGCGCCTGAGAGCCGAGTTCACTAGTGTTGGACTCTGCACACAGTTCCCTTAACACAGCATGAAGAAGTTCCCACTGTGCAAATGGGGACACAGAGGCTCCAGGAAGTGGGTGACCTGCCCAAGCACACGTCTAAAAAGTGACTGAGCCAGGACTTGAATCAGATTTCAGAGCTGGGCTCCTCTGTTTTTGGTCCTTTTTGGGGGTCCTGGACTGGACTGGAGAAAGACTGGGATAGGGAGGTAAGTGTGGCTTTCCTGTAATTCTGATCATTTCTTCCAACTGCCCCGTTAGGAATTTGGACCCGCTGACAGTGTGAAGTTACAGCAGGCTCAGAGATGTGAAGTCACTTTCCTGGGTTACACAGCCAGGAAGGGGTGGAAGGGATTCACATTGTCCTTGAACTTGGGTCTGAGGCCAGCTCTGACTCAGTGCCACCCTAAGCGGCAATTGCTTTGCGGTCTGTGTCATGAGGTCACATGCTTTTTCCAAATGCGTTTTTGGACTTAACCCAGATTTACAGCATGGCACAGGAGACCGTGTAGGAGACTCTAACTGTACCTCCCTGTGTGAATCTTTTGGTACTGCTGCCTAGGGAAGGAAATGGGAGAGGGGGGAGCCCTTCAGTGGGTAGGAGACCCCCCAAATATCCTTCATTTGTTACATGCCAGCTGTGGGATTGACTGCCCAGCATACTCTGCTAGGTCAAGGGGGCACTGGCTTGGTGCACAGTTGCTGTGTACACACAGTGTCCACCAGGTGGGGCTTGTGCCAAAGGCAGGTGCTGGAAAGTTCCTGGACAGCCCCCCCCCCCAAGGCCACGCCCTGAGTGCTCACAAGGCAGTGGAACTCAGGTGTGCAAATGAATGTGTCCTTGAAAAGCTGATTTTAGCTTTTGCCAAGAGTCATGTGCATGTGTTGCAAACCTGTACCTGTTGTATTGTGTGCGGAGAGAGGGGCCTACACATGGGGTCTGTGGGTGCTGGTAGTAACCCTGAGTATGTCTTCATGCTCGTGTGTGCATGTATGTGTGGAAGAGGGTGTGGACATGTGGTAGAGTTCACACAGGACCGGGGTCTGGAGTTCACCTAGTTGTCTTAGGCAGTTTGGAAGCCTGGGGGACAGAACAGCTGACCTCTTGGGTTGCTTTGCATAAAACATTTGACAGTACCCAGAGTCAGGCAGTGATGGGGTAGGGGGGCTTTAACATTAAGCTCTCACGTCTTTGAAGGTCTCTGGACTGGAAAGGAGAAGAGCTTCTAGAAGCTTCTTTCAGAGCTTGTTGAGTTCTAGCAAGAAAAGATACAGAAGGAATTTGATTTCCAGCTGGGAAAGGGACTCAGTGCCCCATGGAAGGAATCAATGACACCTAGGAGACAGGGTGGCACCACAAGCTGGGAGCTTGACCCTAGCCTCAGTCAGAGCAGGATTCTACCACAGCTTTGCTGCACCAAGGCTGGGTGACTGGGCAAGTGACCTTCTCTTCATGTCCTGGGCTAGAAAGGGAAGGAAGGACAGTGCTGGCTTCTTTGTTAGGTAGAAGCGTGAGGCAGCAGTCTGGACTTGTGTAGAGTAAGAAATGGAGGAATGCAGGCCATAAGCTAAATGAATCTAATTTTTTTTGTCCTGTGGGGAGGACATAGTGGCATCACTATGGCCTTGCGTGTACCATGTACAGAACAAGCAGAAGTTCCAGGAGGCTGACAGAAAGGAGACTCAGGAACTGGCTACCTGGGTCACAGACATGTGCATCCCTCCCATCTTCCATTGGCTGCCATTCCCTCAACACCATCTTTATTTCTCTTCCCCCTTCCCTGAGCCCAAGATGAGTGGCTCAAAGTATGCCTCCTCTCCAGCTTCCAAACCATGTTCATCCTCATCCCCATGAGCTCTTAATCCTCTCTGGGCCTCAGTTTGTTAACCTGCAAAATGGGCACAGCCTCCTCTGCTATAAGGGTCAAGGCAAATCCTGCTGCCACCACCATGCACAGCAGGCGCTGTGAGCCTGTAACGGTGACAACTGCCAGGGACAGAGGCTAGGGTGAGAGTCAATGTCATCTTACCAAAGGCAGCCACAAAGTTCTCCATTAAGGGTGAGCCACCCCCGTCGTTTGCAGGGGACAGGAGCAGGGACAAGGGGAAGGGGGGGGGGAGCTGGGAAGATAGAGTGGAGAGAAGGTGTGTGTGGTTGGAGACAGAAATTAAAAATAGAGATGAGAAGCTGGGAATGGTGGTGTCTGCCTGTCATCCAAGCATTCAGGAAGCTGGTAAGTTTGAGGTCAATCTGAGACAGCGTACGATTCTCCCCTTGTCCTCCACGAGACTGGAATATCCCTGTGCTCCTCATCACAGGGTTTCTTTGGGGATAGACAGAGATGCTGGAGGATTTGGGTTCAAAGGATAGGGCAGGTCCATGGCCACCCTGCAGTCTCACAGAGGGACAGAAGCTGACATCTTTGTTGCAGGAGCCACATGGGTGTCCCATATTCTTCAGCTGCTGTTTCTGTTTTTTATAGATTTACCGTTTTTATTTATGCATATTTGTAGGGATGCACATGTGAGTGCAGTTCCCATGGAGTTCAGAAGAAGTCTCAGAACTCTAGAGATGAGGTTACAGGTGGTTATGAGCTGCCCAACATGTGTGCTGGAAACCAAATCCTGGTCCTCTGAACGACTGATTAACACTTATTCCTGGTTCTGGTTACAAAGCCTTCACTGGGCAGAATCCCAGATTCTTACACCACAATGGCTACAAGAGCATTGAAAACCAAAGAGACTGAGGATAGAGCTCTGGGGTAGATGGCTTGTCTAGGCCCTGGGTTTGACCCACAGCATCACAGGTGGGATGTAATGAAGTTGGCTTCCTAAGGATGCTGTCTGCCCCACAATGATGGAATAGAGCAATAGGAAGGTTGAGTTTTTTCCTGTCAAGTCCACAGCATGGATTAGAGTGTGGTGGCACACTGCTGTAATCTCAGCAGCAGGGAGGTAAGAGGAGGCAAGAGGATCTAAGTTCAAGACTAGCCTCTGCTACAAGAGGAGTGTAAGCGCAGCCTGGGCAATATGAGATCCTGTCTCAGAATGAATTTCTGTTTCAAAAAATATGATGGATGGTGTCTGAGCTTGTTCTCTGGCCTCCACATGCTCCTCTATGCAAATGCATGTGCCCTTGAGTGTGTACATGCACATACATCTAATTAAATACATTTAAGATGATGTGTAATTTAAGGGACTACTAAATTCATTGTGTGTGTGTGTGTGTCTGTAGTGTGTATATGTGTGGTATGTGTAGTCTGTGTGTGGTGTGTGTGTATAGTGTGTGTATGTGTGGTATGTG
>PVIH01016397.1:23428-45933 GCA_004025045.1 Sigmodon hispidus
GTGTGTGTGGTGTGTGTGGTGTGTGTGGTGTGTATATGTGTGTGATGTATGTGTGGTGTGTGATGTATGTGTGGTGTGTGGTATATGTGTGGTGTGTATGTGTGTGTGTATATGTGTGTAGTGTGTATGTGTGGTGTGTGTATGTGTGGTGCGTGTGTGGTGTGTATGTGTGTGTGTATGTGTGGTGTGTGTGTGTGGTATGTGTGTAGTGTGTATGTGTGGTGTGTGTGTGGTGTGTGTATGTGTGTGTGTATGTATGGTGTGTATGTATATGTGTGGTGTGTATGTGTGTGGTGTGTGTGTGTATGTGTGTGTATGTGTGTATATGTGTGTGTATGTGTGATGTGTGTGGTGTGTGTGTATGTGTGGTGTGTGTGTGTATGTGTGGTGTGTATGGTGTATGTGTGGTGTGTAAGTGTGTGTATATGTGTGTTGTATGTGTGTGTGTGTGTGTATATGTGGTGTGTGTATGTGTGTGTGTATGTATGGTGTGTGGTGTGTGTGCTGGTTTAATGTCTTTTTTTTGGTGTCCCTCTGGGAAGGACGGTGTGGCGGAAGATAGGAATGTCCAGTCCTGCTCCAAACTTGCAGATGTCTATATAATCAGTGATTGTTCATAGACATCTATCTAAACACGGCCTCAGCACACAAATAAACCGCTCCTGTCGTCTTCAATGATGGAACAGTATTCCTTTGCCACTCGACCAGGATGTTTTGTTGGTGTGTGTGTGTGTGTGTGTGTGTGTGTGTGTGTGTGTGTGTGTGTGTGTGTTGGGGACAAAGGCGATCAATTACCTACCTTGACCTTGCTGTCAGTTACCTGTGGTCAAAAGAGTTCTGAAAATATAAAATGGAAAATTCCAGAGTGACCATATTCGTCTCACTTTTCTGACAGTGAGCCGCTTATTGTTTTAAGACTGCGGTGGCTAAACTCGTCAAGTCTAATAAAGAAATTATGCCTCCTCACAGATAAACGGGTGTAAGAAAGACTCAGTGTATGATCGGATGTTTCAGGGATCCCCGGTGGGCCTTGGAAACTGTCCCCTGCACCTAAGGTGTGTGTGGACAGGGCAATGCTGAGGCCTTGGATGCCGGTAAAAAGGGAAGCCATGTACCCCAGACCAGAACGGGAGGCCTGGGGAGCAGGTCCTTATGGGCAGTTAGACAACAGCAGCTGTTCCAATTGAGGGCAGCGGGAGGGAGACTGGGAACCAATAGCCCCAACTTCCTCTCTTTCCACTCTTTGATCTCCTAACAGGCACCCCATTGGTCAATCCAAATGAGTCAGACTGCAAGGGCGCCTGGGAGATGTAGTCCACTGAGGTCAGCAGGTGCACAGTGAATGGGGAGGGGCCTAAAAGGGGATACTCCGCACACAATGCGATTGTTTATTTAAGCAGTGTTGGCATTAGAGGGGACTTGGGCCCAGAGAGCCTGTCCCGCTAGATGGGTTCTTCAGTAGTTCTGATGGGTCATGGGGAATTGGCACCGGACTGAGGCCCCCATCCTCACTTTGTGGCCCATTCTTTCTCCCTATCAATCTTTTATCACTGTGGACAAGCTTGGCATCTATCCTCAATCTGCCCCTTGCACTCATGTGACCTGAAACTTGTCACTTCTCAGGATCTTAACTGTCCCAACTGCAGTCTGGGAGCACCAATCCCTGCCTGTTCACTGTGACACTGTGACAGCGGCCTCTACATATTCCCAGTGCTTCACACACAACCTTGTCACATTGTGGGAACGTTATCACGCTGGCACCCATGAGGACAAGAAGCCACAAAGATAAACTGAGTTGTCTGGGTCTCTAAGCTTCAAGTGACAGGTCCAGACCCAACATTCAGTCCTTGAGAGAGACTGACATTCATCTGTGATTTATTTGTGAAATACTGACAACCAGTAGGCATTTTATAAGGTGGTGGCTGCCAGTATGGGGTAGAAGAAATTGTTGCCCTGGTCCTCACAGCCAGTCAGAGAAGAGGCTGGGTGGTGGACTTGACCGTGCCCCAGTCTCTCTGGGCTTCCTCTGCAGGCGGCTGCCAGGCTGTGTCCCCCTTCCTGACTCTCCCGGGGTGTTCACACTTACAGATTAATTCCAAGGCTTGTCTCACTTCTTGCCTGGCTGCTGCATGGGCGACGCCAGGCTCTCAAAGGGCATTTTCCTTTTGTTTCAGCTTTGATGGCGAGATCTCGAATATCATTGTGTGTGGGGCTGAGGACCTGCCTGCGTCTTCTGGGGAATTCTCGTACAGTTTATGAATTTCTCAAGGGATCCTGGCTGCTTCTGCTTTCCGGATGGGCTGCCCAAGAAGGGATCTGTGTTTTTGTCATAATTTCCTAACATTTATCTGGGGGAGTGGGTTAGCACTGGGAGTCCAGACCTCACTGGGGACCTGCTGAAGTTTCTTTTCATTAACAAGCAAACAAACAATAACAAAAATGTGGAAAGCATTTTATCACGATATTTAAAATTGTATTGCCTGCCGAGAAAGTCTGAATTTCCTGGCTTTCATGGACCACCCATAATATCACTTCCTAGAACTAACTCTATTTAGGGGGTAAATACCTAACTGCTTAATTCATTATTGCTGAGTAGGAGACGGTTACAGATGTGGCTGGAACGGGAGCCCCCATATCTAATAAGGCACAGGCTGACGATGTGCTCAGAATGTGGCTGCGAGAGAGACGGCTGAAATTTATTTTGTGAATAAAGCAATAAGCCGCTAAACAAAGCTAATATGTTTCAGCCAAGACAGAAAGACACGATCATTCAGTATTTATGTAGCAGTCCGTTCCTCAGTGGGACTGCAAGTTGCCGCCATTAAAATGGTCGGAATTCTTCAGAGACTCGGCTGTATTAAGTCATTTGAAAATATCACAGACTTAAAACAATCTGAATTATTGGATTTCCTTGCTGCTCCTGGGTAAGCATGTTTGCTGTGGCAATTTCCTGCTTGGTCAAAGGTGCAGCCTGACTCAGTAGGAATGAAGCAAAGTTAAAGTTGTTGGCAGAATCTTTACACGGTGCCAGAAACAAAACCAGATCTTAATTTCCTGTCTCTAATTCTAACTTTTAATTTTGACATAATTTTAGATTCCCCAGAACATTTCAAGGACGTTTACAAATGTAAACGTGTTGGGGGACAGAATCCTCAAATGTTAGCATGTGGACCGTCCAGGTCTCAGGTTCTGGAGAGAGAGAAATAGGTAGGTCTTGTCTTAGTTCACATGGTTTGAGTTAGTCACAGCATGGCTCACACCCCCCCCATCCTAACCACTTCTGTGTATTTTCTAAAATTTATTTTCTAAAAATAAAGCTATTTGGTTACATAGGACACAAGGCAGAGATCCAAATCAAAGCATTAATGTTAATATAATATGTTATCTGTTGACTTTGATCCAAGTTTGCTGATGAGTCTAGCTGATGGCCTTTGGAGACAAAGAAAACCCCTGCTTACCCCTTGCTTTGGCTTCCTCCAGCCTGAAATATGTGTTCAGTCCCTCTGTTTGTTTGGAGTGACACTGACATTTTTTTTTCTTTTTTGAAGAGAGCAGTCCATTTCTTTTGGAGAAATCCCCCCTCCCCCCCCCAGTTTGGGATCTCGTGATATTTCTTCACAATTAAATTTAGATCCTGCACTTTGGGCAGGAATATCACACACAGACCTAAGTCTTTCTCAGTACAACATACCAGGAGTCTCAGCACAGAGGCCTGTCCCATGGAGGCAAAGTCAGACATATGTTAAAATACTCTTTCGTCTGAAGCTCTGTTTGTTAATCATGCTTTGAAAAGGTCTCACAATTCACAATCTCTTAAGTTTTTTTTTTTAAATTTTCTATTACAGGTTTTTAAAGAACACTCTCAAAGACATGGAAGCGGCACGCTGTACAGATACACCAGAAGAAAATGTAGCCATTTTAAAAAAAAAAATTGCACCGCATTTGTTATGAAATTTGCCTAAATTCATTTTGCAGAATGAGAGCTGTAATTTGAAGGCAGAGTTATTGAGACAGGAAATAAACCACATGTCACGTGCAATTTAATCTGGCAGGGAAATGGACCACTTGGAATTGCTAACTCGGCCTAATTCGCTTCATCTCTGGGAATGCTCGGCTTTTGGACTGAAGAATCTTCTCAACTCCTGAGTTAATGTATTTGCCTAGACGTCACAGAAAAAAATGTATGAGGACAGTTAGAGAAATACTGTATTCTACTTTAAATCACACTGCAGTTTTTAAGCAGCTAGAGTGATGGCTGGGAGCGATCACACCTTCTCCTGCAGCATTTAAGAAACAGTTATTTACATTACATTAAAAACTTTAATTGCCTTCAAGCACGTGTTCGGAGACACAAATATTGGAAAATCATCAAAAATATCCATCATGATTCTCTCTCCTTTACAACTCTTCTAAACTTCATCTTTTTTATAACCCACTGTATTGATCTATTGTCCCAGACCAAGAGTGATGCCAGAGTCCAAGCTGGGTCATAAAAAGAGAATATAATTTCGGTTGGCTGTCCATAAAAGCTGGTCTTTTGACAGAGAAGTGTGTGGGGAAGTCTATAGCTCTTTTTTTTTTTTTTTTGAAAGGGGAAGTAAATGGGGGTGGGGGGAAGGTGATATGTGGGGTAGCCAAGGAGGGTCCCGAGGAATTTTGGGGTTTGGTGTGTCTAGGCACGTTGGGATTCTGAGTCCCTTCTGGAAAGTGAGATGTTGAAAGGGGCCTGGGGGCTCATAGACATACAAAAGGAGAGGAACATGTGAAATATGACCCCTTGTCACTTCTTTGGTCCAGGGTCTAAGAAAATTGCAAAAAGCTAGGACCTCTCCTTCCTAGGCTAAAGATCAATTCTCCAAAGACAACGAAGGTGCAGGAATGCTATGCTGCAAAGGGCTCAGGGTTCCCTGGTGGGTTGACCACAGTAATGATTACATGACCCCCACACAGTGGTTAGAGGTCCGGAGCCCCTAGAGCAGGCCTGGGCTCTTCAACCAATCCAAGCAGCAGCTGGGGAAAGGCAAAGGCAAAGGTTTCTGCCGTAATGATCACTCCGCAGACGGGCCTTGCATGGTAAAATTGTGGGGTGCGCTAGCCCACTAAATAATAACCATTAAAGCGCTGCAGTGAAGACTCAAAGCGCAAACACATAGGGTCCTGGGTCCTCAGCCAGGACCATGACATCCTCTCAGGTCCAAAGACTGCTAAGCGGGCGAGCACAGTGCTAGGCGCCCGGAGACTTTCCCATGGCTCCGGGGCGTCTCCTGGCGGCCACCACGGGCAGCGCACGGAAGCGGGGGACGCGCGGGGGACCTTGGCCGGCCCGGTGCGCGTGTGCTCCGTGCTCCCTTCGCGCGAGGCCACGCAGAGACCGGCCCCACGCACTGCAGAGCGTTCACTTTGTTCTTTACGGTCCCCATCGCCCGCGGCCCCTCCGCGCTCCCGCCGCCCCCTGTGCATCGATCCGCGCGCGCGGCGCTGTCGATAAGTTTGCAAGAAGCCAAAGTCAAGTGCGTGCGCGCGGAGCCGGGCCGCGCTCCCGGGGTCCAGCCCGGGTGTTGGCGGCAGCCGCATCTCCGGCCGCGCGCCCGCCCCCAAGATGGCGGCCGAGGGGGGACCGCGGGGGGCCCGGGGGCCGAGGCCGGCCAGGGCGGCACGGACGCCTAGGGGGCCGCGCGCAAGACGGCGCCTGGACCTGCGGCGGCTGCAGGTGAGCGGACCAGCCTGCCTTTGTTCGCCGAGCCTCCTCGATCGGCCGCTCGGACCGAGGAGCCTCCGGGGCGGGAGGAGCGCGGGGAGCGGGAGGAGCGCGGGGAGCACGGAGAGCGCGGGCAGCGCGGGGAGCGGGATGCGGCTGCGCAGCCGCCCAGCCGCCGCCGCCGCCACCGGCTGCAGCAGCCCGGACGCTTGGTGCTCCTCCTGGGCCGATCCCTGCGGGTTAGTCTCTGCGTCTTGCATTCCCCCTCCCTTGGCTCGCTAACCCCCTCCGCCTGCTTTCCCTCCCTCCGCCTGCTTTCTGCCTCCCTCCCTCCCTCCTTCCCACCTCTGTCTTGCCACCCCCTCCCGCGTTGCTTTTCTTCCCCACCTCTTCTTGCTCTCTCTCCCATCTTGCTCCCCTCCCCCGCTCGCTCGCCCCACCATCACCTTTCTCCTCCATCCCAGTCCCTCGGCCTGGAACCCCAGGCCCGAGCGCGCGCAACTTTGCGCACCTGCCGCGGGGCGGAGCAGGTGCGCGGGCTGCGGCCCCTGGGAACTTTTGCACCCGCGGCCCGGGCTCGTGGCTCTGTCTCGCAGGCTCCCGCACCCTGCTCTCCCTGCCCCGGGTTCTCCGGGACCCCTAGTCCCCCTGGCTCCCTTCTCCTTCTCTGGGGCGACGCTCTTCGCAGCCCCAGCACTTTTCCCGCTGTTCCTAGTGCGCGGTCTCCGGGTGCCTCGGGGTTGGGATGTTTGCTGCCATCTTTCTGAGGCTCAGGGTTGGGGGGGGGTTCACAGTACCCCAACTCCATGGAGACATACCCGGTGCTCACTATGCCCGCAGAGGCTCCCCACACCCTGCAGTCCGGCAGAGTCGCGGCAGGTGCGGCGACGACCAAGGGCGGGGAAGCCGATAGCTGCGCTCTGGGAGCATTCTGCCTGGCCAGTGACATTCTCCGAAGACGTGACAGCACGTCTGGAGATTAAAAAAAAAGAGGGGGGGGGACCACTTTCTCTTTTTAATCTGCCCGCAGATCTCGTTAAGTTGCTGCTGATAAGTGGCTCCAGCCCCTGTCTTCTCTGCTCCCCTCCTCCCTCAAAGCCATTGAGCCGGAGAGAAAATCGGGGCACTCAGGCATGCAGTTAATAACTGCGAGAGCCCTGCAATTCCTGCTCTGCGCCCGAGTTGAGGTTACAGTTTTGGTGGCCGCCTGAAATGGGGCAGGGTTGTAAGCTGTGCTTGCTGATTTAAAGAATGCTAAAGTGGCCCAGTGGCCCTTTGGTGGTGTTTGGCGCGGGGGGGGGGACAAAAGGAGAGAGAGGAGAGAGAGAGGAGAGAGAGAGAGAGAGAGAGAGAGAGAGAGAGAGAGAGAGAGAGAGAGAGAGAGAGAGAGTTGGGTAGCCACATTGGGCTTGGCACGAAGGCCAATGGTAATCGTATTCCCTGCTAATGTTTGTAAATGAGACCCGGGCAGGCTGGGGGACAGCGTCTTTATTTATGATTGATGTTCTGTAACATAAGGAATGACAAGAACGCGGCTGACGAGAGGGGAGCGAGCAGCTGGGCTGGCGGAAGCCCTTAGCCGGGTGCTATTGTTATTCTGCTGGAGAGAATTGCCACGGTGAGGTTTACAGCGCCGGTATTTGCCCGGGGTAGGCGGGAATGCCAGTTAACACAATTCTCATTAGATAACTCGCTTTCCATCCTGGAGCCTGGGCTGCAGGGTTGGTAGGAGAGAGGCTGGCCCCGGGCTGAGGGCTGGGTGCATTGGTTTCTAAGCTGGGGGGGTGATGATGATTGATGCTCCCTGCTCCTGGTCTTGGTGGGGAGTCTTTTGTGGAAGGTCACCCCAGTCTTGGCTCCAGCTGACTCCCCAGGGTCTGCAAGCCTTTTGTTAAGGTCTTAGAACACACTGAAATAGAAATGAAGATTTGAGCTGCAAGGTGATTATTGGGGTGGTAGACAGGCCTGTCCAGGTGGCAGGGGCCAGCAATACTAAGACCTCTCCCTAACAGGGGATGTGCAAGGGTGTGTGTGTGTGAACTCATTAAGACAATGGCTGTGTGTCTGGCACAAATAGGCTCCCGGGGAGGAGGGGGTTCATCTGAATCGATATAAAGAGGAGGGGATGTCCCCCAGGGAGTTTGAAAAGGCTGCTTAGTTCTAGAGCTCAGAGAGATGACTGTGGCGGCTATAGCCTGCAGCCACCCAGGCCCAGCCCGGCACAGCTGCCAACTCTGCTTTAGTCTTAGACTCTTCTGTAGTCTCTTGCACAGGCAAAGGCCAGGGTCTTCCAGGCATCCATCTCTTAGCCCTTTGCCCAACGACCCTTTCTGGTACGTCCTGCTAGTGACTGCCACACTCATTTGCCACCGTTCACAGAGCAAAGGAAACTTCTACAGCTTAATGTGACAGGTAGGAACTGTGGGTCTGTGCAGGCTCAGAGCTGGGGGCTTCTCCATCCAGGGCTGGTGGCCTGGGAGGACTGTGCTGCTTGTGTGACTTGATTCCTGATTTTTAAAGTGACCAGTGAAAATATCCCCATGTCCCCAGGCTGGACCACATTGCTGACGCTGCCCCATTCGGGACAAGAAAGGTGACCTTGTGCCAGCTGGGCTCTCAGCTCTCTGGAAGTATATATTTTTTTAAACATGGAAGCTATCCAGTTAGCCATTATTTTTTCCAGCGCATTCTCTGAGCGTGGTGGAGCGAGCATACTGGGGTTGGCCCCGTGGAATGGAAGTCAGTCGACAACCCGGGGAGCTGGGGGCTCAAGGAATGACTCAAATGTCACTCACTGGACCTGGTACCCCACCCTGACGTGCCTCAATCACCTACCCCACTGCTCTTCCCCCTTTTTCTGCTGGTAGCAGCCCAGGAATGAGAAGAAATAAAATCCCGTCCTGAGTTAATGCTGGCATATTTCATTTGGTTATAGGATGGTTTTATGGTGAACATTACTAATATGGGCGTATTTTATGGCTTTGCTGTGTATTATCGCTGTAACTGGATTCATGGTTTCATGGTTTTTCCTTTTTTCATTTTCCTTCACCCCTACCCTCCCTTTTAAATGGTGGTCCGGGTCCTGGCCCCCAGACCATCTTTCCCCATCCCTCCAAAAAGAGTTGCTTAAGCAAATCAGTTAGGGGAACGCAGTTTGAATAAGGAGATGGGGTCCCTCTGCCCAGGTGTGTTTGTGTGAGAGGGGAGAGGTGGAGCTGGTGGCCCCTCCCAGGAGACTTGGGTAGGAAATGCCATCCCATTCTGCGGAATCATTGGACCCCCGACTCAGGATGAGCCAGCAAAGCTGGGCTTTTAAAAGGTGTATCTTACAGAAACTTCTAGAATGGCTGGAAGACAGGTGTTGCTTTGTGGAATTTTTTTTTTTTTCTGTGCTCAAAGTTCAGAAAAGAATGTGGATATAATTAAAATATTATAACCCCGTGATGTTCAGGAGCAGGTAAATTTTACATATCAGCTGCAAAGTGCTTAGGCATCCATTAGAACCTGTGACAGTTTGACTCACCTAAATGTGCTATCATTTTTCACGTGTCAAAATCTTCCTTTTTACCCGTGATGGCGGTAAATAAGCCATCAGCCCTGTCGGTAATTCCTAACTTTGGAAACTTTGACAGTGTAGAATTGCTGTCTGTCAGATTGGGGAGGAGTCAGGAAGGGCTTGGTGTACCATGCCAGGCCGGCATGTGGGATGGTTAGAGGAGGCGGGATGGGGGAACAGGTGGAGAACCTTCTCTAGAAATATCTCAAGGTTAAGCTCATACCACCGTCCAGAGCCCTGCATGCTTTCCATAAGGCCAGCCGACTGGTGAGCCATTCCATCTGCCTTCCTGGTTTCTGAGACCTCAGTGCAAGAGCCCTTCCCCCGACCCTCAGAAAGAGCTGGAAACAGATGTTGAACATGTATTTAAGGAGCCCAGCTATCGCTTCTGGGCACTGCCCCCCAGCCCCCAGTCCTGGTTTCTTACTTGGATAGAAATTGCTTCTCAAAGATGGTCTCTCTGTTGGAGTGCTGGGCATGAGCAGAAAAGAGCCCCCCACCAGGTTCTGTGTGTGTGTGTGTGTGTGTGTGTGTGTGTGTGTGTATCCTAGGATTTCATTTTAGGAGATGGAGACAGTGTGAAGAGCTGGCTGAGTACTTTGGTGTCTGGGTGGCGTGCACAGAGCTGGTTGTATGGGGGGGGGTGTGTACTAGCATATGCGCAAATAAAATAATTGGTTTTCTTGCCCCATCTTTCTTTCTTTTTCTTTTAACTTGCCCATTAAAAGAGGATTCTGTCTTCAAACTTGACATTCTGTGAGGTAACCTTTCTTCCGGCAGATGGTGTCTTCCACGTGAACACCTTGGCTGGTCTAAGTTTGGGCCTGGTTGATGGCTGCCGGGGGCTGCCCAGAAACTGTGGGTTTGTATATCATTTTCTATAGAAGAATCAATTGTTAGCCGGTTTCTGGTCACCTGGTGCTGAGGTAGGACCTGGCACAGGAGAGGCTGGGGGTAGGGGCATGAAGTGATAGCTTGCCCATCTACCTTTTCTACCTGTTTTTTTTTTTTTTTTTTGAGACTGGATGACTAGCCCAGGCTTACCTCAAAACTCTGGATTCTCTTGCCTCAGCTTTCCAAGTGCTAGGACCACAGACAACCTGGTCCCAGCCTCCTTTTGATCTTGGCTTTGGGACCTGTGTCTTCAAGGGTGGGGAAGATTACCCAGCACCCCAGGTCTCCCAGATGGTTGAGCTACTGTGTGGGCAGGCTGAGGTAGAGATGAAGGGCGTGGGCTACTTCCGACCAGTTTCAGGTGTCACATTCTGATGGCTTAGCTCCGGCTGGATCCCTGCTATCCCCAGTGTTGGTGGTGATGGTGAGGGCTGTTGGTTCTTTAAGCAATTTTGTTCTGAGACAAGAAATTCTTAGGGTAGAATTCATTGTGTGCTGAGCCTTCCTGATTCCCTGGCAAAGATGGGTTGAAGTGTGTTGTAAAATGAACGATATCCTCCTATGATGCATACGTTAGACTTTGAGTCCCTTTGTTCTGCTGAATCCCATGTAAGGTGATGCCCCTTACTCCCCATCTCTGTGCCTTCTTCACTCTGCTCTGCGCCTCCATCACATAGAACCCACCTCACCCATGATCTTTGCACGTTGTATTCCCCTGCCTGGAGCCTTCTTCATGGCCTTCCATGATCTTCATTATTATCACTGTCTTCACAAACAGCCAAGCAGGTCTCAAAGAGATTCCTGTTTTATTTTATTTGTTCGTGTGTGTGTGTGTGTGTGTGTGTGTGTGTGTGTACACAGGCATGTGTGCAGGTGTGTGTGGATGTGCATGGAGGCCGGTGGTTGACATCAGGTGTCTCCCTTAGTCACTAGCCATCTTTTTGAGTCAGGATGTTCTGATGGTTGATGGATACAGCTTTGAGTCTCCAAGAAAGAGCGTTACTGAGGAATTGTCTAGATTGTGTTAGCCTGTGGCATGTCTGCGGGGGATTGTCTGAATGGACTTGGGAAGACCAGTCTGAAAGTGTGCAGCACCGGTCCCTGGTTTTGGCCCTGGGCTGTATAATAGCTGGAGGAAGCTAGCAAAGAGAGCACGAGTGTTCTCCCTGCCTCTGGCTCTTCGTGTGCCTAGCTGCTTCAGCCTCTCCAGGTTCCTTATTTTGTTTTGATTTTTCAAGACAGGGTTTCTTGGTGTTACAGCTCTGGCTGTCCTAGAACTCACTCTGTAGACCAGGCTGGCCCTGAACTCACAGAGATCTGCCTGCCTCTGCCTCCTGAGTGCTGGGATTAAAGGCATGCACCACCATATCCAGCCATTCTGTGTGTTTTAATGCAAAGGTGTATCCAGAGTTTCTAGGGATCCTGAGTTGACCTCAGAATTTTCCGGGAGTATGGTGGTTCTATGCATCCTAGATGCTTGCCACCAAATGTGGTAACTATGTTATGCAAAGGCTCAGAACAATCACATACTTTGAGGTTCCTTGTTCTCCATCCAATTCTGCCTCCATAGTGTGTCTAGAGCCTTAGTCAATGAAAATGAATGGGTGTGACTGGCGGTAGCCAGTAAGAACAAAGAGGAGTGGCCAGCCAGTCAGTAAGTAGTCATAGGCCCATAAAACTTTATTCACAAAAGCAAGTAATGAGAGCAATGGATTGGCCTGGGGGCTGTGGTGAAACATCTACCATATATTTTCCCTTTTCAAGTTTGAATGCATTTCCTCTACTTTAAAATGGAAACCTGGCTATCCAAGATTTTGACAGATGCCCGCCCTGCTTGGCTTCAAATCCTGTCTCCATCTCACCTGCCAGCTGTGTGACCTTGAGTGGTGACTAGCCTCTCTGTGCCTTTCTCTATCAGTGGGACTGTTAGTATTCTACTTCATGGAGTACGGCGGTGTTCTGCAGAGTGTGGGGTGTGTGATCATGCCTTGTAAGTGCCCCATTCCTTCTTAGGTATTTTTAGAGGGTGTGGGTGCAGTAGTCAGAACCTACTGGCCTGGCAGGCTGTCTTAATGTGTTTTGGGTGTTGCAGTATGCTTTTCTAGTTTTGGGTGTTGCTTTCCTAGTGTCATGCAGACTGCCTGCAGAGGTGACAGAGGTTGTCACAGGGAGCCCTGTCTGGCCCACGTGTTAGTCTGTCTCCGTGGATGAGTAGGGATGTGAGCGCTGTCTTATCAAAGTTGTTGGTATTTAGAACATGGGAGATTCTCACTTAGAAATGCATTTTCTTTGGTTCCTTTGTAGATGAGGGTTTTTGAGTGCTGGGGATGAGACCTGGTAAGGGCGTTCCCAGCCGAGGAACCGGCTAGTGCAGAAGTGCAAAGGATTGTGGGTCCATGGAGGGTCAGGGCAGCTGGAGGGTCTCAAGGTCACTGTCTATCAGGGTTGCTCTGCCCTGGTTGCTTGGCTGTCTCATCAGGTGCTGTTTATCAGAAAAAGTTTCTTCTAGGGACCCCGAGGCTCCTGTCAATCCTGCAGAGAGAGCTGGGTGTGGTACAGGGTCAAGTAGCTAGTTGTCCCCAAAAGTGGTTCTGAGGCTGCCTGCTCAGACCCTTCCCACCCTTACCCTGTCTCTGCCATCCTCTAGCCAAACCAAACTGCAGTTCCCGGATATACATTTGTCATTAAAAAGAAAGACAGAAGAAAATCAATCCCTGGGCGCTCTGTTCAAAGTTGGTTGTCTGCCCAGGGCGCCTGGAGCCCAGCAGTGCTTAAGACTGTGCAAGCTGCTGTCACTCAAACTGGTCAGGACCAATGGCTCCCTGGGAGCCACTCTGCTGGATTGGCTTGTCTAGTCGGCTGCTCAGGTGTGGGTGCTGTGGCTGAGGAAACCACAGAGATGATCACCCGGGCCTCCTTGGTGAGGCAGTTCTCTCTGAAAGGCCTGTCACTCAGCAACAGCCTGTCATTTAGTATCTGCTGTCCCTAATGGGCCTGTGTTGGTAGGCTGTGTTGAGGGCTCTAGTCTTATGTCTATTGTATACCAGCTGTGTGGCCTGGGCTGAGTTACTTAACCTCTCTGAGCCATGGCTTCTCATATAGAAAGTGCAGATAGCAGCAGTATCCCTCAGACGGAAGTAGTACATTCAACTGCTAGAGAGAGCTGGAATTTATAATTGCTATTGTTTTATTCCATAGATGTGTGTTTACTGCTCATGGGGACACTAATAACGATAATTAGTAATTATATAAATAATAGTGTAACAACATAATTAAGATAACTTGTAAACTATGCGGTTAGAGGATACAGATATTACATAGATGTTGGCAGGAAGTTCTGGATACCAGAGAGTTGTGAGGTGTCAGGCGCAGGCAAGGTGGATATACACATCTGGACACTGAGCTCATCACCAGATGTTGGGAATGTGACCAAGCTGCACCTGGCTTTCTGGAAATGACTCTTCAAGCAGAGATCCATGGTTGGGAGATACTCCCCAAAGTGTGTGCAAAGGCCCAGTGGGCAGAGAGCTGTATATTAACACAGGACATGAGGAGGAGGCAGGAGACGGGGTCACAGATTCCAGCTGTGCTATAGGAATCTGTACCTGCCGGCATGCCTTCCCTCCTGTCCCAGAGGACAGCTGTTATACCATCAAACATCGGGAAGCCTTGGAAACTTTATTTTGTAACTAGCTAACCCACTTTGCTCTCCTCCCCTTTCAATCACGTGTCTGTTCCTGATGCTGCCAGGGTTCAAATCCCAGCTCTGCTGCTTGCCAGTTGTGCATCCTTGGGCAGCTGCTTTCTCTTTTGAGGCTTGATTTTTTTTTCCCACCCGTAGGTGGGCATGTTGGTGGCAACATGTTTGCAACATGGTTGCAAGGGGATGATGTCTTGTAGGACTCAGACCCTAGGGAAGGCCCTAACTGCTCCGCCTTCACAGTGGGGTGCAGCACACAAGGGAACTGGGACAGGCCCCGTGCATTTGCTCAGCTCTGTACCTCATCTTCACACGTGTTTCTTGGAGGCAGCAGACAAAGTGAGGAGATCACCTGCCTAGGACTCCCACTGCCAGGAAATGCCGTCTAAGGTCCATCAGCCCCTGAAGGAGCTATCGCTGTTACTGTGCGAAGCTCTGTGTTCTGGCCTTGCTTGGTCCACACAGCCCATGCAGTTCCGTTTTCCTTTTTTACATCCATCTGGAACCTCTCCCTCTTGCCTTCACTCCTAGGCATCTTTACGGTTTCCTGGAAGCACCCAGCCCGTTGCAGCCGCAGGCCCTTTGCTCTTACCATCTGACCTGAGCTCTTCTTCTGCTCCCACTGATTTGATTGTTCATTCATTCATTCATTCATTCATTTGTTCTTTCTCCTTTGCTCCTCCCCTCCAGGAGCCAAGTTGGAACCCTCAGCTAATGGAAGCCATTCGGCCTCAGGCCAGTGGTGAGCCTGGTTTATCTTTAGCTCTGTGCGCCTTGCTTTAGAAACTGATGACCCCAATTCCAGTCCCCTTCTAATTAATGTGGCTATGAATTAATTTCCAGTGGCTGTGGGCCACCTGTGAAGGTTTGCCAGCCTCAGTCATAGAAAACTCACAGCATTTAGGGACAGCTGTCATGGGGATAGGACATAGCTGGGTAGCATTTCTCACCAGATACCGTGCTTAGCAACTCAGAGGTATCAGAGATGGGCTGAGAGTATGTGGACAGGGACTCCAGTCTAAAGCCCAGGGCCATTCTGGAAATGTATCTGGTGTGAGCTGCCCTTGGACCTGCAGAGAGGCCTTGGGTGACCTCTCTGACTCAGTTTCCTTATCTGTAGGATGAGTTTCAGATCTAGCCCGCCGCCCCCCTCTTAGGATGTGAGGTAAGGCACAGAAGCCCTTGACCATGGCCCGGAGCCAGCTCGTTCCTCAGCAAACCACACATGTCTCCATGGCATCTCTTGCTCCTTTCTGTCTCCTACTTTGGGGCCTCCCTGAATCCTCTCTGGAGTGCCAAGTCTCTGGGTGGAGGCGGCTGCTCTAACGTCAGATGGGGTGATGCATGCACATTTGCCCCATGGCCTTCTCTAGCCCAACATCATCAGCCTCTTCCTGCTTGGCTCGCTGAGAGCCAGAAGCTGAGAGATGAGGGTCCCTTGGCTTGGGGACATCAGAGCATGCCCTTGGGTCCATGTAGCTTGATGGCTCTTGTGTCTTTATTCGAACCAGACAGAAATGAGAGCCCTTGGCTCACATTGCTCCGTGAATCCAAAGCCCCCATTGGTTCCCATTTTATTAAGTTCAGTTCAGTGTCTTATTTCCCACAGGTGGCATTGTGAGGATGGATGGCCCAGGACCTGCTGGCCTTTGTGAGGGAGCCTTTGATCCACTGTGGCCGGAGGTGCCTGTGCAGGGCTGAGCCCATGCTACCCCTGTCACCTTCTTAGCCCCACCTGCACTCTCCCCACACTTGCGCCCCTCCCCCACTTGCGCCCCTCCCCCACTTGCTTTTCAAAACAGAGTCTCATTTAGCCTAGGCTGTTTCCCAAAACTTGTTGTGTAGCCAAGGAAGACCTGTAATTCCTGGTCTTCCCACCTCTTCCCCTCCAGTGTAGGAACTACAGATGTGCCCACTACCCCTGGTTTATGTGGTGCTGGGCAATGGAACCCAGAGCTTGTGTACCCCAGGCAAGCACTCTGCCAACCGAGCCAAGTCTCCAGCCTCTGCAAACAACCTTCCGCTGTCAACCCTGGGAAATGATCCCGGCCCCAGCCCCAAGCAGCCTGGGCAGTCGTTTAAATCAGTGACTCCGGACTCGTGGTTCTGAGCCTGGGGGTTAAGGTTCCTTGGGAGGGCCAAACAACCTTTTGCAAGGGTCACCTAAGACCATCGGAAAATCCAGATGTTTACAATTCATAGCAGTACCAAAAGTACAGTATGAAGAAACAATGAAAATAATCTTATGGCCAGGATCTGCTGTAACATGAGGAACTATGTGAAAGGGTCGCAGCATTAGGAAGGTTGAGAACTACTATTCTAGAACATTCCCTTGTCTAGATGGATAGCAAGTGCTTCCTGCCATCCAGCCCACATTCCCGCCACTGTGGTGTGGCATGGCGCCCCTAGTCCTGTGGCCTGTGTTCCTTCCATAAGATGAAATTCCAGGCTGGACTGATAATAAGCAGCTATTGATTCCTGCTGTGGTCGTTATCAAGATTTATTTAGTCAATATGGCCTCCCCGTTCAATAAATCGTGTCGTTGATAAAGAAGGAAGGAGACGGACTTGTAGACTGTATTAAAAAGTTTTTCAGATTTTCTTTTAACAGCTGACTCCATCCTCATCCTTTCCAGCTGAGCTTTTGTGCCCGTGAACTTGACACCCTTGAATTTGATGTCCTCACCTACCTTCCAGGCTCTGCTTCTCTTTATGCCATCAGCACCCCATTTTCCCATTTTTTTCATAGTCTTTTGGGGCTGACAGTGCAGTAACCCTAGGCTATAGATGAAGTCTTTTTGGTCCAGAATGGTCCATAAGCCCAAGATCACCCAGGACTCCATCCCAGACAGTCTGGCTGCAGTGTTTGCTCAGAATCTGTCACTCACTGAGTATATGACAAACTGTTTTAAGTATGTCCTGTGAGCAGGCCCTGGGGCCATGTGGCGGCTAGGTCAGCCAAATTAATGGGTTCGGAAACACAGAAATGGAAACGGAAGTCAGATGGGGGTGCCTGTCCGCTCAGGGTGGCCATGGAGGCCACCCTGTCTGTGCAGGTGATGCTCAGGATGTGAGAAGGACTTGATTAGGCAATGTACACGGAGAAGAGAACTCATAGCCACAAGCAACTCCCTGCCCTGGGGAGGGTGGTCCATATCTGACTGCAGGTGTGAAGTTCCGCCAAGGGCTCACGTATTTGGACAGTTGGTCTGCAGTTGATGGCTCCTTTTAGGGAAGTTGGGGAACCTTTGTGAGTTGGAGTCCCCTGGAGGAGGCTTTGTTAAGGGGCATGCGGCTTGAAGGTTCCAATGTCTGTCTGTCCCACTCATTCCCCTGAGATGTAAGGAAGCCCAGTTCCTCCCCGCTGTAAACATGGGGCTGCCTGCCACCCTGCGTTCCCTGACACTGTGGACTGTGCCCCGTCACCCAGAGTAACCTCCTTCCTCCTTCAAGTTGACCATTAGGTATTTGGTCACATGGAATAATCAACATTATTATTGATTGTGAGGTATGTGGGGACTAGTCCCGTTATTCTGTCCCCAAGAAAACTGAGAAGCTAGACGCCCTTTCTACCTAACCACCTTCCAGAATGTTCTCTGTGTAAACTGTTTCTGTTCCCACCTCTTCCACCCACCCTGCAGCTACTCCCAGCTGCCAGCTTCTCACCAGCGCCCGCTCACATCCTCCCCCATGTCCTTCTTGTCCCCTCCCCCCTCTTGACGTCATTTCCATGTTTGTTTTTCAGGCCCATCACTCTCTGGTGGCCTGTAAGTTGGGGACCCATCTCTGGGATCTTTCAAAGTCTCTTTCCTATGTCCCCTAGATCTAGACTCTATACCCACCCCCACCTCTGTCTCCCGAGCCTACTAACTTGACAACTTTATTTACACAGCTTCCAAAATCTGTTTTATCAACATCTTAAAATTTTATTTTACATTTATTTGCTTAATTTTATCCGCCTGTTTTACCTGCATATATCAATATGCACCATGTAAGTTCCTGGTGCCTGTGGGACCAAAAGAGAGTGTGAGAATCCTGTGGAACTGGAGTGGCAGGTGGTTGCAGCCTTATCATCATCTACAACCTTTTGTGTGTGCCAGGAACCAAACACAGGTCGTCTTCAAGAGCAGCCAGTGCTCTCAGCCACTGAGCCATCTCTCCAGCCACTGTGGGCACCTTTTGACTCCGTGTGTGACGAAGATGTCTCTGGCTCCAGATGGCCAGACTGAACCCTTCTCCCCTGGGCCTCCACCTGAGAAGCACTTGGATCCACAAGACAGAATCTATTGGCTCCGTCTCCCTTCCACCCTCCTGTCAGTCCATCAAGGGGTTCTGCTCCCCTACCCAGGTATCCCATTCTCTGCTCCCTTCTTCACTGCTGGCAGCTGGACAGAGCCCCTGTCACGTCCCCTGGACTTTGCTTGCCTGGCTTGTCTCCTGGACTGCCTTTGGCTCCCACCATGTTCACACAGTGCCGTGTTTATAGATTGGGTAAGGGTAAGAATCAGCTGTAGTGCTTGGGAGACAGAGGCAGGTGGATCCCGAGTTCGAGTGCAGCCTGGCCAACAGAGCGAGTTTTAGAACAGCCAGGGCTACACAGAGAAACCCTGTCTCAACAGACAAACAAACCAATCAAACAAACAAAAGAGAAGAAAAAGAAAACCAGCTCTATAGGTTCCCCTAGCTTTTGAGGTAGAGTCTGGTCAGTCTCCACACACTGTACTCTGCTCTTGGGTTTTGTAGTATTGTTGGGCTTGCGGTTTCTGCATTGAAGTCTCCAGCTATTGTTTTGTCTTATCTATTTCTCCTCGTATTCTTTTTTTTTTTTGTCATTTTTGCATTGTGTGTTTTGATGTTCTTTTATTAGGAGCCTATAAGTTTATAATATCTATCTCTGCCTTCCTAGTGGATAGACCTTTATTTCATTAGCAGATATTTCATTCTCTAGTGACAGAAATTTTTTTCTAAAGTCTATTCTGTCTCCTGTTTGATGCATCTTTTTAAAAATGTGTTTGGGGGCTGGAGAGATGGCTCAGCGGTTAAGAGCACCGTCTGCTCTTCCAGAGGACCCGGGTTTGATTCCCAGCACCCACATGGCAGTTAAAAATGTGTTTGAATATGCACATGTGCATGACATACATGCAGTTCCCATTGGATAACGGAAGAGAGTTTTGGACACCCCTAGAGCTAGACTTACAGGCAATTGTGAGCTACCATATGGGTGCTTAAAACTGAGCTTGGGCCCTTTGCAACAACAGTACATGTTTTAACCACTGAGCCGTCTCTCCAGCCCATAGTTGATTCTTCTTCTTTCAGTCTATTTGTATCTTCAGCTCTAAAGTGTCTACTGTAGACAATGTTCAGTTTTTAATCTGATCTCAAATCCTCTGCCTTTTGATTAGATTATTTAATCCACTCATACTTAGTGTGTTACTGATGTAGCAGAACTTGTGTTTGCCATTTTTTTCTTTTGTTTTCCTTGTGTCCAGTGTCTGTTTTGTTTCTCCATTCTTAAAACTTTTTTTTTTGCCTTAGTGTTTGCCTGGAACTGGGAACTAGAACTACAGACAGTTGTTAGCTGCCATGTGGGTGCTGGAAACTGAACCCCGGTCCTCTGGGAGAGCAGTGAGTGCTCTTAACCGCTGAACCATCTCTCCAGCTCCCTGTTTCTCCATTCTTTTACTTTTTTCTTGAGTATTTTCTAATATAGCATTTTAGTTTAATGGACCCCCCCACCTTATTTCTTGGTTTTCTTCACAGTTACACAAGGGTTTGCCATATTCATTTTAAGTTATCAAATCACTGATTTCTTCATGTTTCGCACATGGTAGGCAGCTGCTTTAATACTGAGCCATACTCCGGCTCCCCGCCTCTCTCCCGCACCTGACCTTGGACACCATTCCTTGTATTTTTCAGCTTCTGGCCGATCCCCTAACTCCACACCCTGGGCATATTGATGCCTCCTCCTCCACTGTGGCATACTTTTCCTCTCCCACTTCACCTATTGGTCCATCCTTTCCCTCTGGGTGCTGGCAAAAATGGGTCACCGGAGACTGGTCCTTGTAGGTATCTTGTCCCTGCTCACGTTCTGTCCACAGTGCAGCAAAGCTTTTTTATCACACGTTCTGTAGGCACGTGGGGCCAAAGGAGCCCTCTGAAACCCTGAGCTGAAACAAACCCCGTCACCCTTAGGTTGCATGCCAGTGTTTGGTCACAGTGATGAAAAGGTAAAAATGCAGAGCTGCTAACTAAGCCTGATTCCCCCGTGCTCTCCAGTCTCCTTTAAGCTTGGGCTTCTCTAGTAAGCTGTGTGGTTCCTGATGTCACATGTTAGGGATCTACTGCGGCAATTCTGTGACTGGGTGGAGGTGATTTTGCTTTTTATGGCTTCACTGTAGACTGTCTAGAAAAAAGGCATGCACATCACTACAGATGGAAGAAGTGCTGGGAAAAATTCAGTTTTTGAAAAAGTATACCAGTATATTTTTAAATTACGTGTGCGTGCGTGTGTGTGTGTGTGTGTGTGTGTGTGTGTGTGTGTGTGTGTGGTATGTGTGTGTGTATGTGTGGTGTGTGTGGTATGTTTGTGTGTATGTGTGTGTGTGTGTGTGGTGTGTGTGTATGTGTGGTGTGTGTGGTATGTTTGTGTGTATGTGTGGTGTGTGTGTATGTGTGGTGTGTGTGTGTATGTGTGGTGTGTGTATGTGTGTGTGTGCGTGTGTGTGGCATGTGTGTGTATGTGTGTGTGTGTGTATGTGTGGTGTGTGTGGTATGTTTGTGTGTATGTGTGGTGTGTGTGTATGTGTGGTATGTATGGTGTGTGTATGTGTGCATATGTGTGTGTGTGCATGCGGAGATCAGAGGACAACTTGCACGGGATCAGCTCTCTCATTCAACCCTATGAGTCCTGGGAATTGAAGTGAGATTGTGAGCCTTAGTGGCAAGCACGTTTACCCTCTGAGCCATCTTGCCAGCCCCCAAATGTTAGCTTTGGTTGTCTGTATTTGGATTTAATGAGTAGTCACACACTCAGTGCTGTCTCAGTGATTTTATTCCCACAACAGCACTATGATGTATACATTGTTAACCTTCCCTGTTTTCAGAAGAGGTAGCTGATGCTCAGAGAGGTCAAGTGACGAAGTCTAAGCACCGAGTGTGCACACACAGGCTTGTCTACCTGTTATTGGTGTAACTGGAAAGTGTCCAGCTGACCCTTTCTCTCCCAAAGCCAGTGTATGACTCATCTGACATGAGCATGGGCAGCCCGCAGGAGACAGAGATGCTTGGCAGGAGCTAGGGCCCCACATGAGCCTTGGACTTAGGATGTTTGGGTCCCTATCGCAGGAGTCAGGGGACATCCACGCCTGCTTCTCATCCCTCACCAGCTGAGGTCAGTGGACCCGGTCCCTCAGGCTAGTAGCCTGGAGCCTCTCCAAGCTAGTCTGCCCCTCAGAGGAAGTCGTCTACAGCCTCCATGATTGAGGGAGTTGGTCCCATGGCCCGTGGCCTACTTTGAGAGATTCAGCTCTGGAAAAGAATCCTTCAGAGCTGTTCAGAGCTGTGTGGAAGCTTCTGGAATGTGGTTAGCAGAAGGGACAAAGGCCGAGTTGCCATTGCCAGCCTAGCTGCCAAGGTGGGGATCCCAAGGAAGGTAGACCCCTCCCTCTGCCTCAGATGCTCCCTCACATCCTGTGTAGATGGTGCCCTGGGTGGATGGGGCCATCCTGAGCCCTGCAGGTGAGTGGCCTTAGCTGAACACGTCTCCTTCCTGCGGACCCGAGGCTCGGCCCTTGGGCAGCCCACTCAGCTGTGGGGGTCTTGACTTTGCAGTGTGGCGGGCTCTTCCTATGGCACGGCGGAGGTCAGTGATGGCTTTCTCAAACTGGTCTATGAAGCGAGAGAGTGGGGTGAGGCAGATCATGCATCTGTGTAGATGTCTCAGTCAGTGATCAGTGTGTAACAAGACACCCATGCCTTGTGGGAGAGGTGGCTGTGTGACATCACAGTCGGTGATGAGGGCAGAGCCCAGCTGAGGTGGACATCAGCACTCCATGGCTAATGCTGGCTGAACCTCGGCTGCCCACAGAGTACCACCATACGGCTGGCCTGTCTAGTGGTTTCTTCTCACTGCGCAGTGGCCAGATGCCCAGAGAACAAGGTGGAAATTTGACTTTTATCCTTAGGCTTGGACAGTGGTTCTCACTGTTGTCAACTTTTCCTCAAGCAGTGGTTAGCATGAGTTCAAAAGGAGAGGCCTAGACGTCATGTTTCATGAAGAACCTGGGAGGGGAGCGCTATGGTGGTCGCCATCTTTGGAGAAGATGTTGTCTGTAGGAAGGGTGGTGCTGATGCATGTGTATCAGGTCTAAGCACGATAGAAAGTGGTTAAGGAAGACAGTGAGTGTGTTATAGGTTGTGTAGAATGACTGGAAGCCACAGGAAGTAGCCAAGTAGGGTGTGACAGGAAAGTCTGTGAGGGGAATGAGTGTGACAGGAGAGTGTGTGAGGGGAGTGAGTGTGACAGGAGAGTGTGTGAGGGGAGTGAGTGTGACAGGAGAGTGTGTGAGGGGAGTGAGTGTGACAGGAGAGTGTGTGAGGGGAGTGAGTGTGACAGGAGAGTGTGTGAGGGGAGTGAGTGTGACAGGAGAGTGTGTGAGG